>CM031963.1:23820136-24023239 GCA_018749465.1 Paracanthobrama guichenoti | reverse complement strand
TCTCTCATTCTGACTTTATATCTCACAATTCTGACTTTATATCACACAATTCTGACTTTATATCTCACAATTCTGACTTTATATATCACAATTCTGACTTTATATCTCACAATTCTGACTTTATATCACACATTTCTAACTTTATATCACAATTTGACTTTATATCACACACTTCTGACTTTATATCACAATTCTGACTTTATATCACACAATTCTGACTTTATATCTCTCATTCTGACTTTATATCTCTCAATTCTGACTTTATATCACAATTCTGACTTTATATCACACAATTCTGACTTTATATCTCTCATTCTGACTTTATATCTCCTCAATTCTGACTTTATATCACAATTCTGACTTTATATCACACAATTCTGACTTTATATCTCTCAATTCTGACTTTATATCACACAATTCTGACTTTATATCACACAATTCTGACTTTATATCTCACATTCTGACTTTATATCTCACAATTCTGACTTTATATCACACAATTCTGACTTTATATCACAATTCTGACTTTATATCACACAATTCTGACTTTATATCTCACAATTCTGACTTTATATCTCACAATTCTGACTTTATATCACTCAATTCTGACTTTATATCTCACTCAATTCTGACTTTATATCACTCAATTCTGACTTTATATCTCACAATTCTGACTTTATATCTCACAATTCTGACTTTATATCTCTCAATTCTGACTTTATATCACAATTCTGACTTTATATCACTCAATTCTGACTTTATATCTCACAATTCTGACTTTATATCTCTCAATTCTGACTTTATATCTCACAATTCTGACTTTATATCACAATTCTGACTTTATATCACTCAATTCTGACTTTATATCACAATTCTGACTTTATATCTCACAATTCTGACTTTATATCTCACAATTCCTGACTTTATATCTCACAATTCTGACTTTATATCACAATTTGACTTTATATCTCACAATTCTGACTTTATATCACACAATTCTGACTTTATATCACACAATTCTGACTTTATATCTCACATTCTGACTTTATATCACACAATTCTGACTTTTATATCACACAATTCTGACTTTATATCTCACAATTCTGACTTTATATCTCTCATTTCTGACTTTATATCTCACAATTCTGACTTTATATCACAATTCTGACTTTATATCACAATTCTGACTTTATATCTCACAATTCTGACTTTATATCTCACAATTCTGACTTTATATCACAATTCTGACTTTATATCACACATTCTGACTTTTTATATCTCACAATTCTGACTTTATATCTCACAATTCTGACTTTATATCTCACAATTCTGACTTTATATATCACAATTCTGACTTTATATCACACAATTCTGACTTTATATCTCACAATTCTGACTTTATATCTCACAATTCTGACTTTATATCTCACAATTCTGACTTTATATCTCACAATTCTGACTTTATATCTCACAATTCTGACTTTATATCACACAATTCTGACTTTATATCTCACAATTTGACTTTATATCACAATTCTGACTTTATATCACACAATTCTGACTTTATATCTCACAATTCTGACTTTATATCTCACAATTTGACTTTATATCTCACAATTCTGACTTTATATCTCACAATTCTGACTTTATATCTCACAATTCTGACTTTATATCTCTTCAATTCTGACTTTATATCTCACAATTCTGACTTTATATCTCACAATTCTGACTTTATATCACAATTCTGACTTTATATCTCACAATTCTGACTTTATATCACACAATTCTGACTTTATATCTCACAATTCTGACTTTATATCTCACAATTCTGACTTTATATCACTCAATTCTGACTTTATATCTCTCAATTCTGACTTTATATCTCACAATTCTGACTTTATATCTCACAATTCTGACTTTATATCACTCAATTCTGACTTTATATCTCAATTCTGACTTTATATCTCAAATTCTGACTTTATATCACACAATTCTGACTTTATATCACACAATTCTGACTTTATATCTCACAAATTCTGACTTTATATCACACAATTCTGACTTTATATCTCTCAATTCTGACTTTATATCACAATTCTGACTTTATATCTCACAATTCTGACTTTATATCACAATTCTGACTTTATATCTCACAATTCTGACTTTATATCACACAATTCTGACTTTATATCACACAATTCTGACTTTATATCTCACAATTCTGACTTTATATCTCACAATTCTGACTTTATATCTCACAATTCTGACTTTATATCACACAATTCTGACTTTATATCACAATTCTGACTTTATATCTCACAATTCTGACTTTATATCTCACAATTCTGACTTTATATCACACAATTCTGACTTTATATCTCACAATTCTGACTTTATATCACAATTTGACTTTTTATATCTCACAATTCTGACTTTATATCACACAATAATGACTTTATATCACACAATTCTGACTTTATATCTCACAATTCTGACTTTATATCACACAATTCTGACTTTATATCTCACAATTCTGACTTTATATCACAATTCTGACTTTATATCTCACAATTCTGACTTTATATCACAATTCTGACTTTATATCTCAATTCTGACTTTATATCTCACAATTCTGACTTTATATCTCTCAATTCTGACTTTATATCACACAATTCTGACTTTATATCACACAATTCTGACTTTATATCTCTCAATCTGACTTTATATCTCTCACAATTCTGACTTTATATCTCTCAATTCTGACTTTATATCACACAATTCTGACTTTATATCACAATTCTGACTTTATATCACACAATTCTGACTTTATATCTCACAATTCTGACTTTATATATCACACAATTCTGACTTTATATCACGCAATTCTGACTTTATATCACTCAATTCTGACTTTATATCTCACAATTCTGACTTTATATCTCACAATTCTGACTTTATATCACACAATTCTGACTTTATATCTCACAATTCTGACTTTATATCTCTCATTTGACTGACTTTATATCTCTCAATTCTGACTTTATATCACAATTCTGACTTTATATCTCACAATTCTGACTTTATATCTCACAATTCTGACTTTATATCTCTCAATTCTGACTTTATATCTCACAATTTCTGACTTTATATCTCACAATTCTGACTTTATATCTCTCAATTCTGACTTTATATCTCACAATTCTGACTTTATATCACTCAATTCTGACTTTATATCTCTCAATTCTGACTTTATATCTCACAATTCTGACTTTATATCTCACAATTCTGACTTTATATCACAATTCTGACTTTATATCTCACAATTCTGACTTTATATCACACAATTCTGACTTTATATCTCACAATTTGACTTTATATCACAATTTGACTTTATATCTCTCAATTCTGACTTTATATCACACAATTCTGACTTTATATCACAATTCTGACTTTATATCACACATTTGACTTTATATCTCACAATTCTGACTTTATATCTCACAATTCTGACTTTATATCTCACAATTCTGACTTTATATCACAATTCTGACTTTATATCACACAATTCTGACTTTATATCTCACAATTCTGACTTTATATCTCACAATTCTGACTTTATATCTCAAATCTGACTTTATATCTCACAATTCTGACTTTATATCTCACAATTCTGACTTTATATCTCACAATTCTGACTTTATATCTCACAATTCTGACTTTATATCACTCAATTCTGACTTTATATCACACAATTCTGACTTTATATCTCAATTCTGACTTTATATCACACAATTCTGACTTTATATCACAATTCTGACTTTATATCACAATTTTGACTTTATATCTCACAATTCTGACTTTATATCTCAATTCTGACTTTATATCTCTCAATTCTGACTTTATATCACAATTCTGACTTTATATCACACAATTCTGACTGACTTTATATCTCACAATTCTGACTTTATATCACAATTCTGACTTTATATCTCACAATTCTGACTTTATATCACTCAATTCTGACTTTATATCACACAATTCTGACTTTATATCACAATTCTGACTTTATATCTCACAATTCTGACTTTATATCACACAATTCTGACTTTATATCACAATTCTGACTTTATATCTCTCAATTTGACTTTATATCTCTCAATTCTGACTTTATATCACACAATTCTGACTTTATATCACAAATTCTGACTTTATATCTCACAATTCTGACTTTATATCTCACAATTCTGACTTTATATCTCACAATTCTGACTTTATATCTCACAATTCTGACTTTATATCTCACAATTCTGACTTTATATCTCTCAATTCTGACTTTATATCACACAATTCTGACTTTATATCTCACAATTCTGACTTTATATCACACAATTCTGACTTTATATCACACAATTCTGACTTTATATCTCACAATTCTGACTTTATATCACAATTCTGACTTTATATCACACAATTCTGACTTTATATCTCTCAATTCTGACTTTATATCACACAATTCTGACTTTATATCTCACAATTCTGACTTTATATCACACAATTCTGACTTTATATATCACAATTCTGACTTTATATCACACAATTCTGACTTTATATCACACAATTCTGACTTTATATCACACAATTCTGACTTTATATCTCTCAATTCTGACTTTATATCACACAATTCTGACTTTATATCTCACAATTCTGACTTATATATCACAATTCTGACTTTATATCTCACAATTCTGACTTTATATCACAATTCTGACTTTATATCTCACAATTTGATTTGATTTATCATCACAATTCTGACTTTATATCACACAATTCTGACTTTATATCTCACAATTCTGACTTTATATCTCACAATTCTGACTTTATATCTCTCAATTCTGACTTTATATCTTTAATTCTGACTTTATATCTCACAATTCTGACTTTATATCCACACAATTCTGACTTTTATATCTCACAATTCTGACTTTATATCACACAATTCTGACTTTATATCTCACAATTCTGACTTTATATCACACAATTCTGACTTTATATCTCACAATTCTGACTTTATATCACACAATTCTGACTTTATATCTCAATTCTGACTTTATATCTCACAATTCTGACTTTATATCTCACAATTCTGACTTTATATCACTCAATTCTGACTTTATATCTCTCAATTCTGACTTTATATCTCACAATTCTGACTTTATATCTCTCAATTCTGACTTTATATCACAATTCTGACTTTATATCACACAATTCTGACTTTATATCACCTCAATTCTGACTTTATATCTCTCAATTCTGACTTTATATCTCTCAATTCTGACTTTATATCTCACTCAATTCTGACTTTATATCACTCAATTCTGACTTTATATCACACAATTCTGACTTTATATCTCCACAATTCTGACTTTATATCTCACAATTCTGACTTTATATCACAATTCTGACTTTATATCTCACAATTCTGACTTTATATCACAATTCTGACTTTATATCTCAAATTCTGACTTTATATCCTCACAATTCTGACTTTATATCACAATTCTGACTTTATATCACAATTCTGACTTTATATCTCACAATTCTGACTTTATATCACAATTCTGACTTTATATCTATATCTTTATATCTGACTTTATGACTTATATCTCAATTCTGACTTTATATCTCACAATTCTGACTTTATATCACAATTCTGACTTTATATCTCAATTCTGACTTTATATCTCACAATTCTGACTTTATATCACAATTCTGACTTTATATCTCACAATTCTGACTTTATATCTTCTGACTTTATATCTCATTCTGACTTTATATCACAATTCTGACTTTATATCTCACAATTTCTGACTTTATATCTCACAATTCTGACTTTATATCTCTCAATTCTGACTTTATATCACAATTCTGACTTTATCTCTCTCAATTCTGACTTTATATCTCACAATTCTGACTTTATATCTCACAATTCTGACTTTATATCACTCAATTCTGACTTTATATCTCACAATTCTGACTTTATATCTCTATTCTGACTTTATATCACACAATTCTGACTTTATATCACACAATTCTGACTTTATATCTCTCATTCTGACTTTATATCTCTCAATTCTGACTTTATATCACAATTCTGACTTTATATCACACATTTCTAACTTTATATCACAATTCTGACTTTATATCACACAATTCTGACTTTTATATCACAATTCTGACTTTATATCACACAATTCTGACTTTATATCTCTCAATTCTGACTTTATATCTCTCAATTCTGACTTTATATCACAATTCTGACTTTATATCACAATTTGACTTTATATCTCTCATTCTGACTTTATATCTCACAATTCTGACTTTATATCACAATTTGACTTTATATCTCACAATTCTGACTTTATATCTCTCAATTCTGACTTTATATCACACAATTCTGACTTTATATCTCTCAATTCTGACTTTATATCACACAATTCTGACTTTATATCTCACAATTCTGACTTTATATCTCACAATTCTGACTTTATATCTCACAATTCTGACTTTATATCACAATTCTGACTTTATATCACAATTCTGACTTTATATCTCACAATTCTGACTTTATATCTCACAATTCTGACTTTATATCTCTCAATTCTGACTTTATATCTCTCAATTCTGACTTTATATCACACAATTCTGACTTTATATCTCACATTCTGACTTTATATCTCACAATTCTGACTTTATATCTCACAATTCTGACTTTATATCTCACAATTTGACTTTATATCACAATTCTGACTTTATATCACACAATTCTGACTTTATATCTCACAATTCTGACTTTATATCTCACAATTCTGACTTTATATCTCTCACAATTCTGACTTTATATCACAATTCTGACTTTATATCTCACAATTTGACTTTATATCTCACAATTCTGACTTTATATCACACAATTCTGACTTTATATCTCACATTTCTAACTTTATATCACAATTCTGACTTTATATCACACAATTCTGACTTTTGATATATCACAATTCTGACTTTATATCACACAATTCTGACTTTATATCTCTCAATTCTGACTTTATATCTCACAATTCTGACTTTATATCACACAATTCTGACTTTATATCTCTGAATTCTGACTTTATATCTCACAATTCTGACTTTATATCTCACAATTCTGACTTTATATCTCACAATTCTGACTTTATATCTCACAATTCTGACTTTATATCTCTCAATTCTGACTTTATATCACAATTCTGACTTTATATCTCTCAATTCTGACTTTATATCTCACAATTCTGACTTTATATCTCACAATTCTGACTTTATATCACTCAATTCTGACTTTATATCTCACAATTCTGACTTTATATCTCACAATTCTGACTTTATATCACACAATTCTGACTTTATATCACACAATTCTGACTTTTATATCTCTCAATTCTGACTTTATATCTCTCAATTCTGACTTTATATCTCACAATTCTGACTTTATATCTCATACATTTCTGACTTTATATCACCACAATTTGACTTTATATCACACAATTCTGACTTTATATCACACAATTCTGACTTTATATCACAATTCTGACTTATATCTCTCAATTCTGACTTTATATCTCTCAATTCTGACTTTATATCACACAATTCTGACTTTATATCACAATTCTGACTTTATATCTCTCAATTCTGACTTTATATCTTTTGACTTTATATCTCTCAATTCTGACTTTATATCTCTCAATTCTGACTTTATATCACACATTCTGACTTTATATCTCTCAATTCTGACTTTATATCACACAATTCTGACTTTATATCTCACAATTCTGACTTTATATCTCACAATTCTGACTTTATATCTCACAATTCTGACTTTATATCACAATTCTGACTTTATATCACTCAATTCTGACTTTATATCTCACAATTCTGACTTTATATCTCACAATTCTGACTTTATATCTCAATTCTGACTTTATATCTCACAATTCTGACTTTATATCACACAATTCTGACTTTATATCTCACAATTCTGACTTTATATCTCACAATTCTGACTTTATATCACACAATTCTGACTTTATATCTCACAATTCTGACTTTATATCTCACAATTCTGACTTTATATCACTCAATTCTGACTTTATATCACAATTCTGACTTTATATCACACAATTCTGACTTTATATCACAATTCTGACTTTATATCACACATTTCTAACTTTATATCACACATTCTGACTTTATATCACACAATTCTGACTTTATATCTCACAATTCTGACTTTATATCACAATTCTGACTTTATATCTCACATTCTGACTTTATATCTCTCACAATTCTGACTTTATATCACAATTCTGACTTTATATCTCACAATTCTGACTTTATATCTCTCAATTCTGACTTTATATCACACAATTCTGACTTTATATCTCACAATTCTGACTTTATATCACACAATTCTGACTTTATATCTCACAATTCTGACTTTATATCTCACAATTCTGACTTTATATCTCACAATTCTGACTTTATATCTCTCAATTCTGACTTTATATCACACAATTCTGACTTTATATCTCACAATTCTGACTTTATATCACACAATTTGACTTTATATCTCACAATTCTGACTTTATATCACTTTATATCTACATTCTGACTTTATATCTCTCAATTCTGACTTTATATCTCACAATTCTGACTTTATATCTCTCAATTCTGACTTTATATCTCACAATTCTGACTTTATATCACACAATTCTGACTTTATATCTCACAATTCTGACTTTATATCTCACAATTCTGACTTTATATCTCACAATTCTGACTTTATATCACAATTCTGACTTTATATCACACAATTCTGACTTTATATCTCACAATTCTGACTTTATATCTCACAATTCTGACTTTATATCTCTCAATTCTGACTTTATATCACAATTCTGACTTTATATCTCACAATTCTGACTTTATATCACTCAATTCTGACTTTATATCTCACAATTCTGACTTTATATCACACAATTCTGACTTTATGTCTCACAATTCTGACTTTATATCTCACAATTCTGACTTTATATCACAATTCTGACTTTATATCACAATTCTGACTTTATATCACAATTCTGACTTTATATCTCACAATTCTGACTCTTATATATCACAATTCTGACTTTATATCATCACAATTCTGACTTTATATCACACAATTCTGACTTTATATCACAATTCTGACTTTTATATCACAATTCTGACTTTATATCTCACAATTCTGACTTTATATCACACAATTCTGACTTTATATCTCACAATTCTGACTTTATATCACAATTCTGACTTTATATCTCACAATTCTGACTTTATATCTCTCTGAATTCTGACTTTATATCACACATTCTGACTTTATATCTCTCAATTCTGACTTTATATCACACAATTCTGACTTTATATCTCAAATTCTGACTTTATATCTCACAATTCTGACTTTATATCACACAATTCTGACTTTATATCACTCAATTCTGACTTTATATCTCACAATTCTGACTTTATATCTCTCAATTCTGACTTTATATCTCACAATTCTGACTTTATATCACACAATTCTGACTTTATATCTCACAATTCTGACTTTATATCACTCAATTCTGACTTTATATCTCTCAATTCTGACTTTATATCTCACAATTCTGACTTTATATCACACAATTCTGACTTTATATCTCACAATTCTGACTTTATATCTCACAATTCTGACTTTATATCTCTCACTTCTGACTTTATATCTCTCAATTCTGACTTTATATTTCTGACTTTATATCTCTCAATTCTGACTTTATATCACAATTCTGACTTTATATCTCACAATTCTGACTTTATATCACACAATTCTGACTTTATATCTCTCAATTCTGACTTTATATCTCTCAATTCTGACTTTATATCACACAATTCTGACTTTATATCTCTCAATTCTGACTTTATATCTCACAATTCTGACTTTATATCACAATTCTGACTTTATATCTCACAATTCTGACTTTATATCTCACAATTCTGACTTTATATCACAAATTCTGACTTTATATCTCACAATTCTGACTTTATATCACAATTCTGACTTTATATCACACAATTCTGACTTTATATCTCACAATTCTGACTTTATATCTCACAATTCTGACTTTATATCTCTCAATTCTGACTTTATATCACAATTCTGACTTTATATCTCACAATTCTGACTTTATATCACAATTCTGACTTTATATCACTCAATTCTGACTTTATATCACACAATTCTGACTTTATATCACACAATTCTGACTTTATATCACACAATTCTGACTTTATATCTCACAATTCTGACTTTATATCTCTCAATTCTGACTTTATATCTCTCAATTCTGACTTTATATATCACAATTCTGACTTTATATCTCACAATTCTGACTTTATATCTCTCAATTCTGACTTTATATCTCACAATTCTGACTTAATATCTCACAATTCTGACTTTATATCACTCAATTCTGACTTTATATCTCACAATTCTGACTTTATATCTCTCAATTCTGACTTTATATTTATACAATTCTGACTTTATATCACACAATTCTGACTTTATATCTCACAATTCTGACTTTATATCGACAATTCTGACTTTATATCTCTCAATTCTGACTTTATATCTCACAATTCTGACTTTATATCTCTCAATTCTGACTTTATATCTCACAATTCTGACTTTATATCACTCAATTCTGACTTTATATCTCTCACATTCTGACTTTATATCTCACATTCCTGACTTTATATCTCACAATTCTGACTTTATATCTCACAATTCTGACTTTATATCTCTCAATTCTGACTTTATATCTCACAATTCTGACTTTATATCTCACAATTCTGACTTTATATCACAATTCTGACTTTATATCTCACAATTCTGACTTTATATCTCTCAATTCTGACTTTATATCTCTCAATTCTGACTTTATATCACTCAATTCTGACTTTATATCTCTCAATTCTGACTTTATATCTCACAATTCTGACTTTATATCACACAATTCTGACTTTATATCTCCTAATTCTGACTTTATATCTCACAATTCAGACTTTATATCTCTCAATTCTGACTTTATATCACACAATTCTGACTTTATATCACTCAATTCTGACTTTATATCACACAATTCTGACTTTATATCACACAATTCTGACTTTATATCTCACAATTCTGACTTTATATCACAATTCTGACTTTATATCACAATTCTGACTTTATATCACACAATTCTGACTTTATATCACTCAATTCTGACTTTATATCTCACAATTCTGACTTTATATCACTCAATTCTGACTTTATATATCACAATTCTGACTTTATATCACTCAATTCTGACTTTATATCACTCAATTCTGACTTTATATCTCACAATTCTGACTTTATATCTCTCAATTCTGACTTTATATCGGACAATTCTGACTTTATATCTGACAATTCTGACTTTATATCACAATTCTGACTTTATATCTCTCATTCTGACTTTATATCTCACAATTCTGACTTTATATCTCACAATTCTGACTTTATATCTCACAATTCTGACTTTATCACAATTCTGACTTTATATCACACAATTCTGACTTTATATCTGACAATTCTGACTTTATATCTCACAATTCTGACTTTATATCTCAATTCTGACTTTTATATCTCACAATTCTGACTTTATATCACACAATTCTGACTTTATATCACACAATTCTGACTTTTATATCTCACAATTCTGACAATTTATTATCTCACAATTCTGACTTTATATCACACAATTCTGACTTTATATCACAATTCTGACTTTATATCACAATTCTGACTTTATATCTCTCACAATTCTGACTTTATATCTCACAATTCTGACTTTATATCACAATTCTGACTTTATATCTCTCATTCTGACTTTATATCACAATTCTGACTTTATATCACACAATTCTGACTTTATATCACGCTAGTGTAACTGCTGATCAGCAGAATTGCGTCTTTTTGTAGCAAATTTGACAATTATTTGACAATTTGAAGATTACATTCTTCTTTAAGGACATTCTGTTGACAACCACATAATTTTAACAATAAGTAATAAACATATTATTGTATATTATAATTTAAGAATAGTTTGTATTTGTGTTTTATCTTTCTAGGGTTTCTCATCATAAGTTTGAGTTTGCCCAATGGGGTAATAACATACCCTTTAATATAACATCTATTCTATTGTGATACATTGCAAATTCAATTAACTGAAAATGTTTCTCTTCTTGTAGGCTATATATGGTGGTAAACAAAAATAAATAAAAATAAAATTATATATATATATATATATATATATATATATATATATATATATATATATATATATATATATATATATATATATATATATATTTACCAGATGATATTTTAATATGTATTTTGGCTTTAGTACAATGACAAAATTAAAGGAAATTATTTAATATTGTCCAAAACTTTTTGATATCATGCTTATTTTTCAGTTATTTATCTCAGATAGCATAAATGGGGCTACATCCACAAGGAGGTAATATTTGGGGTTCTTGGCATCAAAAGTGTAAAAATCCCAATGAAGTCCTGTTTTGACAAAAGGTCAACCACTAACTGGAAAATTACTTCATAAATTGCCAAACAAACAAACAAACAAAAAAAACATTCATGCAAGCTGTTAAACTATTATTGTATTACTAAAAAGTTATGTTATTTCAATGTTATTCTAATTTTATTTAAATGTTAGCATTATTATTAATTTTTTTTTTTACTTATTTAAATCGTGTATAAGCTACATGTAGCCCATGTAGGCTAAACATTATGCTTGTATAGTGTTACACCTACTAATATCTTGGCGATGAAAAGCTTTTCCTATAAAATAAAACTATCTGTGTATGCTTAATTTGTTCATAAATTCTGTAAAACTCGTCTATATACAAACACAGAATTAATGCTAACGGAGAAATCTGAGTTTAACAGTCAGTCAACTACATATCCCACAGTGCTTTTCATTAACCCGGTAAAAGTAGTACCACGTGCAAAGTTCGAAGGCTCTGACTAAATACTTCCGGAGTGAGTGGAGCTTCGTCACAATGAAGTAAGTGATGTGTTGAAATTTAGCATTTAACTGCAGTATCTCCTTACATTTATTCTCACATATTTAATTAATTAGTATAATGCAATTACTAGACCCTCAGTCATGGAAAAGGAAATGTCGCTAAAGGTGAAATCTTAACAACTAGCCTCAGTTTTTGCAGCAGTAGCTAAAAGCTAAATATTTATTCTCAATTCAGTTAGTCTTTTTTAATAATTTATAGGACACTGATAAATAACAAGAACATGTAATGTGTCGATCAATAATACGACCACTCTCTCGGCATACAGCCATTAGAGGATGCTGTATTAGCATAAATGGATATTTGCAATATAATGTTTGAATACAGTTGACATACAGTTTGAAGAAGTAGTCCAAAGTGATTCTGATATCTTAATGCAGACACCACAACAGAATAATACACATCATTAGAGACGATACATGTATAAGATGTTAATTATCTGTCTGTGTAAATCTTTACTTCAATGTAGTCCGCTCACCAAAGTGAAACTCATCAATGAACTGAATGAAAAAGAGGCTGAACTGGGTGTCAAAGACAGTGTGTCCTGGCATACAGTCTATAAAGACAGCGCCTGGGTCTTCATCGGTGAGTGACTGGTCAACATTCTCACATCAGTTTGAAGCAAAAACTCTTAGCAACACTACCCATTAGTCAAAAGTCTTATGGGCACACATCTATTGTGTGTTTTGTGGGCTTAATTCAGTGTTGTACTTTTTGGTTTTTTCAAAACCATGCATAAACGTGACAACAACAAAAATACCACTATGTACATACATGTTGCTCACATATTACGGTAGTCCAGTTTGTGTTGAATACAGTGTAATGCCACTTTTGCCATTTAATATGTTTATTAGCAACTGAAAAAAGCACAAACGTCAGAGCATGTCAAAACCTCTAAAGGGCCCCAAAACTGTGCAGACTTCTAGGGGTTAAAGTGTAACACTGTGGTTGTGTTCCTGGTCCAGGGAGTCAAGGGAGTGCGAGGGGGTCCATGGGAAGTTTTAGTGGGAAAAAAGTATAAATAATAAAAAAATATTAACCTACTTATAATAGATACATAATTTATAAAATAATAATAAATGGATTAGGAGAAACCAGTGTAAAACTGTAAATAAATAATAATAATAATAATAATAATAATGAAAAAATAAATAAAACTGTCATACTAAATGAATAAATCATTTGAATAAAATACTTAGAAAATCCAGTGTAAAAACTGTAAAATTAATTAATAAAATCATTAAACTAAAATAATAAATAAAAAGAAATATTATTATTATTATTATTATTATTAATAAATTGATTTAGATGAATCCAGTGTAAAAACTGTAAAATGTATTAATACAATTATTAAACCACTCAAATAAATAATAAAAAAATTAAATAATAATAAACGGATTAAGAGAAAACCAGTGTAAACTAAAAATAAATAATAAAAATTAAATTGTCATACTAAATGAATAAATAATTTGAATAAAATACTTAACAATATTAAAGTAATAATAGAATAATAATAAATTGATTTAGAAAAAGTGTAAAATAAATAAAATAAATGATCATAATCTTGCACCAGGATGGTCATTTGGGGGTCTGTGGCATAAGCAATGCACCATTTTAGGGCATAAAATGTTCTCTGGATATACAGGGCTCGACAATAAGGACTGCCCGATGGCCCGGGGCCAGCGTGAAACACACTCGGGCCAGTTAACAGAACTGTCACCTGCCGGCTCGAGCCAGTGCTGCATCTTTACTGATAATTTATGGCGCATTTGTAAGCTTTGCCTATTTAAATATTCAAGTGCACATATATGAGAAAGTGCCCGTGTCTCTCAGTTTGGTTCTCGCGCGGCACAGCATCACAAGTTTAAGCGTACAAATATTCATACAAAATTATGTCAAAATGCCTGTCTTGTCGAGTATCATCGTAAACACAGTCGATTATGTCTTTGAAGTGAACGTAAACATGAAATATGCCAGTCACCGCCAGCGTTCATTTTCCATGGCCCACAGAATATTTTGCGTGAATATCTGAATAAGCAATATATCAAAAGAAAGAACACAGCCTCATGCTTTATTTTTTATCAACACTTGAATGTGGGTATGTTTCATGGAAAAGCGAGTTTTTGTCAAAGACTAACTTGCATCCATTCATAATCATAACGATGATCAAAACACAGATGGAGTAACTGTTAGATCGAGTCACCTCAAAGCTTCAGTCCTATAGCTCGTCCTGGGGCGACATTTTATTCAATAACACAGCCGTTTTGATTTAGATGCAGTTTATTGCTGGTCTTCTAGTAGTTGTGCAAAGTGAAATCTGAATCACCGAATCTTGCAGAGATTTTGGCTCTCTATGGGCTTCTCCCCATGCTTCTCCCTTGACTTTATTGGACTTTATGCCTACACGTCCTCCCGATTGCCTCATAGACAGTAAAAGATTGCCTGTGAGCTTCTCCTCCTGTCTATACGGTAATTTCTCTACTGTGCGACAGAGAGTCGCGTGGTTATGATGCAATCGTTAGCCTATTTTTACAAAAATGGCTTCTACGGGGCGATAGTGTAAGATACAAGGTAATGGAGCCTTTTATACATTGTCGTGTTTCTTTAGAAATAAACATTAGACACATGGAGTCTTTAAACGCCTCAGATGTAAAGTTATTCGCTGTCAAAGTGACGCCAAAATGAATGGGAGTCAATGGAATGCTAACAGCAGGTGATGGCTTGGTTAGCAATGGCTGCCCCTATGGAAAGAATGCTTTCCGGGTGCTGGATTACCCCTTTGGCTTATACAGAGCTTGTTTCGTTTTCTTCTTCGCCTGTGTTTTGATCTGGAGATTCTGTACTCGTTCAGGAGATTTGAAATGGTGCCCCCTACCATATAACAGAGAAATCTGGAAAATATCGTCAATGGAAGCGTTTTCTCCTTTTATAAACAGCATATGGTTTTCTCATAAAAGACGTGATAACAAAAAATCACTCAGTGCTCTTGACTGAATAACTTTAATAAGAGTTAATCTATATTTATACAGTGAAGACTATTAAGTTGTATTTTACATTTGATTACTATTTCTGTACCTGAAAGTCTAGTTTAGATCCATGAAAAAACAGAAAATAACTGATTTTCATTTGTTTGTCCTGTTTTGTTTGTTCTATTTATTTGTTCTGTTGCTCGTAATTCTATTATTTGTTCTTATTTCATTACTGAATGTCTTCAACAATATTTTAAATATATATAAGTTAGGCTTTTGGTGTCAACCTTATTTATTAAGGTTACATGGATCAAAAACAATAACTAGGACTATTTTATTTTTTTATTTTTTTGTGGAGATGCCATAAAATTTTTGGCATGGCAAGTAAAAATTTTTAACCACTGGCCCGACTGACGCCTTAGCGTTGAGCCCTGGACTATATTTGCACTCTGCCAGATGGTGGCAGCATTTACCTGTTTCACTAAACGTGTACTTCTGTAGGCATGCACGCAGTCTTTCTCTAGAAGACCCTGCTGGTACACTGTGTACTGTAATGCTCAGTTGACCTTGTATAAAGTGTATGTACTGTATATTAATTACTCAGACTAAAGAAAACTATTTCAAGAGTTGCATTGCATTTTGTTTTGTACATTCTGTATTTATCATTTATTTTAGGTAAATGCTGACATGTTCAGCTTTGTATGTAAATATGTTGTAATCTGCAGGTGGATTTCCATATGAGCTGACAGAAGGAGACATCATCTGTGTTTTCTCTCAGTAAGTCCTAATTGCTCAAATTTTAAACGGATCTTTTTGCAGCGCTTCTGTTTTCTTTTGTTTTTTTTTTCCTAGTGAAGCTTAATCCACCTCTGTGCATCTCAGGTACGGAGAGATTGCCAACATCAACTTGGTGCGAGATAAAAAGACGGGCAAATCCAAAGGATTCTGCTTCCTGTGCTATGAAGATCAAAGGAGCACCATTCTGGCCGTGGATAACTTTAATGGAATCAAGGTGAAGGGCTTTTCCAGTTTGTTCATTTGTGTGTGCACTAATGAAATATGCTTTTATATATATATATATATATATATATTTATATATTTATTTCAAAAATACAGTAAAAACAGTAATATTGTTAAAAACAAAAATATTGAATGCAAGTTGTGGGTCAATGACATTATTTGTGTCCAGTGTCCAAGCTTTTTTTTTTTTTTTTAAATCTTAAAAAGGCCAAATATTACTTTTTTCTAAAATATATATTTTAGAGATAAGTATTTTATTAAACAATATCAGCCATTATTTATTTAGAAACATTACATTTTCACACATGACATTTTACAACTTTAAAATGTATACAAAAATATATATATTTTAATATTTTAATTTAATTTTTATATATTTAATTTTATATTTGTAGTTTTTTCTTCATGATATCAGTAGTTATCATGGCCCTTTTTTACTTATTGCCATATATTACCACATTCTTAATCCGAAGGGTTTAATATGGAGTTGCCCTACTCTTTGCAGCTATAACAGGTTCAGCTCTTCTGGGAAGGCTTTCCACAAGGTTTAGGAGGGTGTTTATGGGAATTGTAAACCATTCTTCTAGAAGCACATTTGTGAGGTCAGGCACTGATGTTGGACAGGAAGGCCTGGCTCACAGTCTCTGCTCTAATTCATCCCAAAGGTGTTCTATCGGGTTGAGGTCAGGACTCTGTGCAGGCCAGTCAAGTTCCTCCACCCCCAAACTCGCTCATCCATGTCTTTATGGACCTTGCTTTGTGCACTGGTGTGCAGTCATATTGGAACAGGAAGGGGCCATCCCCAAACTGTTCCCACAAAGTTGGGAGCATGAAATTGTCCAAAATGTTTTGGTATGCTGAAGCATTAAGAGTTCCTTTCACTGAAGGCCAAGCCCAACACCTGAAAAACAACCCCACACCATAATCCTCCCTCCACCAAACTTTACACTTGGTACAATGCAGTCAGGCAAGTACTGTTCTCCTGACATCTGCCAAACCCAGACTTGTCCATGGATTGCCAGACAGAGAAGCGTGATTCGTCACTCCAGAGAACACATCTCCACTGCTCTAGAAACCGGTAGTGGCATGCTTTACACCACTGCATCTCATGCTTTGTATTGCACTTGGTGATGTAAGGCTTGGATGCAGCTGCTCGGCCATGGAAACCCATTCCATGAAGCTCTCTACGCACTGTTCTTGAGCTAATCTGAAGGCCACACAAAGTTTGGAGGTCTGTAGCTATTGACTCTGCAGAAAGTTGGTGACTTCTGTGCACTCAGCATGCGCTGACACCGCTCTGTGATTTTACGTTCCCAATTGCTTCCACTTTATTATAATAACAGTTAACCGTGGAATATTTCGTAGTGAGGAAATTTCACAAATGGACTTATTGCACAGGTGGCAACCTATCACAGTACCATCATTCACTGAGCTCCTGAGAGCGACCCATTCTTTCACAAATGTTTGTAGAAGCGTCTGCATGCCTAGGTGCTTGGTTTTATACACCTGTGGCCATGGAAGTGATTGGAACACCTAAATTCAATGATTTGGAGGGGTGTCCCAGTACTTTTGGCAATATCGTGTGTGTATATATAATATTATATATTTTTCTTAAATTTATTAAAATACTTCATTTTTTTATTTTATATTTTTATTTTTTAATGGTTTTTCTGCTCTACAGATTAAGGGCCGAACCATACGTGTGGACCATGTTGCAAATTATCGACCACCAAAGGACACAGATGACATTGATGATATCACCAAACGTTTGCGAGAGGAGGGATGTGCTCCCAGCGTGCCCCAACCTGTCTCCTCTGAGTCTGAGGAAGATTATGCTGTACATGTGAAAAAGCCAAAAAAAGGTCAGAGGAGGCTGTATCTGTTCAGTAAATGTAACTACAGTTGATATGTCATTATTTCAAGAGGTCTGTTTTGTTGTTTTAATGGTTTTAATCATTTATTTAATAATTGATTTTTAATGTTGTTATATTTCAGATAAAAAGGAGAAGAAGAAAAAGAAGAAGGAAAAGAAAGAGAAGAAAAAAACAAAGGAAGAGAAACATGAGGCACGGACTGAGACGTCAGCGTCTTCCCCTGTCAGAGTAAAGAAGGAGAAGGAGGACACAGCATATGAGAAGTATGCTGTGAAAGGACTGGCAGGAAGCAGAAGGGACAGACCCGGACAAGATTCCAGGAATCCACAAGAGGTGGACCGATTTAGAGATAGGTATGGAGGCGAGCGAGACGGGGATAGAGAAGACGACAAAAAGATAGATAGAAACAAAGAGGACAAGAGACACGAAGACCCTCGACAGCGAGACAGGGAGGGGGACAGAGGAAGAGGGGGTGATAGAGAGAGAAATGAGGAACGAGAGAGAGAGCGTGATAGAGACAGGGAACGTGAGAGGGACAGAGACAGAAGTAATGATCGAGGATTTGCCAAACACAGAGATCACAGTCGTGAAAGAGAAAACAGGCGCTATTGAGCAGAGATAGTAATTTGACTTTTTTTTAATACAAAGTTTGTGCTTTTTTTTTTTTTTTGTCTTTTTTTCTGTGTACCTTAAATGTAAATAAATCTTTAGAATTTTTTATTAACATCTGTCTGGAATAATTAACTGTATAATGTCCACCTGGTCTTACATTACACAAATACACTCATTTGCAGTGTTGGGGAAAGTCACTCTTAAAAGTAAAAGTAACTAATTAGGTTACTTTGTTACTTTTTATGGAAAGTAATGTGTTGTGGTACTTTTTCTCATCTGGACTGGGCTTGCTTGTTTTTTAATGATAAAAAAGTTATATTTTTGGCAAATGTAAAACCAAAAGTGAAATAAATAAGCCCCAGGCTGAGGGAAATGCAAATTCACACCAGTACAGTAGAAGGCACCGCTCAAACAAACCTTTCAGCTGTGTTGCTATTCTGGATCGCAGAAGAAAGTTAAACACTCTAACTTCAGAAATAATAATAAAAAGAAAGCAACACAAATGTGATGTTTATATAAAGTCATGTTTGCTTATTAGTATAGTTCTTTTGGATCATCGAAGATCAGCAGCAAAGGCATTGGTTAATTATGATTTAAATACATAAAGTATATTTGTGTTATTTAAAATAATTATTGCAGGTTTGCGTAATATTCGTTTGCATTCATTTTGAGGTATGCTGAATCTTTTGTTCCAGTGTGATGAGTAAATGCTCACATTTAGTCTAAAACTACAATACCCATCATGTTCATACATAGCGCACACAACACTTCTGCACTTACTCCTGATTTGACTTGAGGACAGGAGAGCTGTTAGTCAATACATGGGAAAACAAAGTAACTCGTTGTAAGGGACTGTTCACACGACACCTTTTTTTTTTTTAAAAAACTGAAAACTTTAGCGTTTTGGGGGCCTGAAAAAACGCAAACTTTTGAAAATGTGTTTCAAGGTGAAAGTTTTTGAAAACGGGACCATTATTATCTCTGTAAACAACAAAAATGTGAATCTGTGAAACCGGTGACGCCATGTGCATATGTGCGCTGACATGCACACAGTCTGCTCCGGTCCAGAGACACGATAGCACAGAGCAGATCATATGTGCGAGTCGGCGCAGACCACAAAACGCATTGGACCCATTTGAAATATTTTTAAATCAGCAACAAGGTTGATTTAAAAAATGCATCTGGCATTGTGACAGACATGGTCGCTTTGAATTGATGTTAGGGCTGCACAATTAATTGAATTTCTAATCGTGATTACAATTATGAGTGCTACAATTACGTGATCGTTCAAAGGAGCAATTACAAAAAAAATATGTCCTCTTACATTGTTCTGCATGCTTAAGATGTTTAAAAAAAAAAAAATTCTACATTTTAAGGGTCTTTTCCATTTGTTTTAATTTTAGTTTTAGGCCCCATCCACACGGAGACGCGTTTAGTTGTATACGTTAAAATTTTGTATTATACCAGAATTTCGTTCACAGGGATCCGGCGTTTTGGAAGCCTGAAACCGGGTCCCAGAGTGGATAAATCTGAAACCGACACCCTTGCATCACATCACGTCCCGCGCGGGAAAGACTAGAAAGGGTCAATATTGCGTCATTTAATTACTGTATTTGTATTATTGTAAGGGTAGGTTTAGGGTGTAGGCGTTAATAAAACACATCTGGTAAGTAGCAAATTTATTTATTGTTATTTTATCATGAAATGTTCTCACTTCCTACCATTGCTTTACCCCTTCTAATCATAACTCTTCTTCTCTGTTTTTAGTGTATTTCTGTGGCAGAATTAGAGCACCACATACTGGCCTGGCATGTATACTACATTATTTTGAGTCGGTTTTAGTGCTCTCGTGTATACGCAGATATTTCTTGAAACAAGGAATCCGGTTCCGGCTGTAGAGCCCCTGCAACAGGGCAACTGGGTAACAGTGAGACGGCATAGTCACGGATCAAAATACCACTCTTCCGTTTCGATTAGAACATCTAACAGATTCTCCCCACTCAGTGACGTACCCACTGAGTATCCTGTTGAAAATGCCCTAGTTATTGGTGATTCTATTACACGGAACGTGAAAATAGAGACACCAGCCACCATAGTCACATGTTTACCGGGAGCCAGAGCGCCTAACATCAAAGCAAATTTAAAAGTGCTGGCTAAAGCTAATCGTAAATTCTCTAAGATTATTATTCACGTTGGCACTAACAATGTTCGACTTCGTCAGTCGGTGATCACCAAAATTAACATTTAAAGAGGTGTGTGATTCAAGATTCAAGAGTTTTATTTGTCACATACACAGTTATATACAGAATATACAACCGGCAGTGAAATGTAAACAGGTCCGCTCCATGGACAGTGCAAATTCACAGTTAAAAACACAAGGAAGAAATTATAATAGAAATAGGATATAAAAAAAAGTACTATCTATATATATATATATATATATATATATATATATATATATATATATATATATATATATATATATATATATATATATATATATATATATATATATATATGTCTATATCTGTAGAATTATAAATAATCAAGTCAAGAGAAAAAAAAAAAGGTAACAAATAAATAAGGATAAAGTGGAATAAAATAATTGAAGTAGACTTTGCAGTGAGTAAACTGTAGACTTATAAATATGTGGTTAACAAATGTATAAGAGTATAATGTGCAAACAGGTTTATGACAGGTTGACATAACAACGAGAACAGAAAGTGCAGTGCAATGTCAGTGTATCGATGTTTATCCTGACGTGAAGTCACGTGATGTTAAGTTCAGGAGTCTGATGGCCTGGGGGAAGAAGCTCCTCCTGAGTCTCTCAGTTTTGGCCATCAGGCTTCGGAAGCGCTTACCAGATGGTAGCAGTGTGAAATGAGGGTTTGCAGGGTGATTAGAGTCCTTGATGATCTTGGTAGCTCTACCTTTGCAGCGTTTGGTGTAGACGTCCTGCAGAGACGGGAGAGCTGACCCTGAGATACGCTCGGATAAGCGCACTACTCTTTGCAGGGCTTTGCGGTCATGACTGGTGCTGTTCCCATACCACGCTGTGATGCACTGAGTTAAAACACTTTCTATCGCCCCTAAATAGAAAGTTTTCAGGATAGCTGGTGAAACCCTGAATTTCCTCAGCTGGCGCAGGTGGTACAGTCTTTGCCTGGCTTTTTCACCTGTGTCTGAATGTGAGCAGTCCAGGTCAGGTCCTCGGAGATGTTTACTCCCAGGTACTTGAAGCTGCTCACTCTCTCTACTGGTGACCTGCTGATCATGAGGGGGGAGTATGTCCGTTGCTGTCTCTTCCTGAAGTCCACAATCATTTCTTTGGTCTTGCCAACATTCAGAGAGAGACAGTTGTCCTGGCACCATGATGTTAGATGCTCCACCTCGTCCAAGTATGCCGTCTCGTTGTTGGAAATGAGGCCCAGGACAACAGTATCATCAGCAAATTTGATGATAGAGGTGGAGCTGTGTGTGGACAAACAGTCATGCGTGTAGAGAGAGTAGAGCAGGGGACTCAGGACACAGCCCTGTGGAGCTCCCACACTCAGGGTGATGGAGGTGGAGGTGAACTGGCCTATTCTCACCACCTGAGGCCTGCCAGTGAGGAAGTCCTCAATCCAGTGGCAGAGAGAAGGATTCAAGCCGAGATCCAGGAGTTTGGAGGTTAGCTTGGTGGGAACTATGGTGTTAAAGGCTGAGCTATAGTCAATAAATAGCAGTCTTACGTAGTTCCCACTTTTGCTGTCGATGTGAGTGAGGGAGGAGTGGAGGACATGAGAGATGGCATCTTCAGTCGATCTATTGGGACGATAGGCAAACTGAAGAGGGTCCAAAGTGTCAGGAATGAAGGCGCAAATGGTGTTTTTAATGAGTCTCTCAAAGACCTTCATGACTATAGACGTGAGAGCCACTGGACGATAGTCATTTAGGCAAGAGGGTTTACTGTTCTTAGGGACAGGGATGATGGTGGATTTTTTGAAGGAGGTGGGGACCACAGATGTAGCGAGGACTCATTAAAGATAGATGTAAACAACCCGGTGAGCTGATCAGCACAGGACCGCAGAACACGACCTGAAATACCATCCGGCCCGGCAGCTTTCCTAACGTCCACGCGCTTGAGTGCTCTCCGAACTTCATCCTCCGAGACAGAGATCACGTGATTGTTGCTGCTCTGAGTAATTTCCTCTAACGCGCCACTTGGCGGAGTCGCGTTGCCGCGGTTACAGTCAAAGCGAGCATAGAAAGAGTTTAACTCGCGTTCACGAGCAATGGATCAACGCTTGCCTCTGCAGAGGATTTAGATCCAAAGGAGCAGATGGACCTCAGACCTTGCCACATGCGCGCGCGAGTCGTTGAGTTGGAAATGAGACTCCACTCGGTCTTTATAACAGAGTTTTGCGGCTTTAACTGCTCGTCTGAGAGCATAGCAGGACGATCTGTATTCATTCATATTCCCTGAATGGAGACCGGCGTTGTAAGCAGCAGTGCGTGCGTTCACTGCCGCGCGGATTGAATTGTCCACCCACGGTTTCTGATTTGAGAAGGACGTTATTGTTATTGTTTGCGTGGCTTGCTCTGTAAGCGTGTTGATGAAGCAAAGCGCCACGTCTGTGAACTCGCTTACGTCAGCTGAACTCGCTCGGAACATGTCCCAATCCACATCGCCCAGAGCTGCCTGTAGCGCGGTCTCTGAGTGGGGTGACCAACGCTTAACTTCCCGCCTCACCGGGGGTTCCTGGAGGAGCTTTTGTTTGTATTCGGGAGTGAGGAAAATGGCGGCATGATCCGATTTGCCAACGCTGGAAGTGACCGCGCTTTATAGGCGTTCTTAAACGGAGAGTAGCAGTGATCCAGTGTGTTTGCTCCTCGTGTGGGGCAGGAGACGTGCTGATGAAAGTTTGGCAGGACTTTCTTTAGGTTTGCTTTGTTAAAATCGCCCGCGACAATGAATGCCGCGTCGGGATGTTGGTTTATGACGCCGCTGGCAACATCATGAAGGCCAGATAAAGCCAGCGCTGTGTCTGCCTGCGGTGGAATGTAAACGGCGGTCGCGACAACCGCAGAAAACTCCCTCGGCAGATAGAATGGGCGGCAAATGATTGTTAAATGTTCCAGATGAGGCGAGCAGGACCGCGAGAATGGTGATGTTCCTGGGATCGCACCATTTCTTGTTGATCATGAAACACACTCCACCGCCTTTGGATTTACCGGCCTCGGCTGTTCTGTCCATCCGAAAAACAGAGAAGTTCTCCGACGGCGTCACAGCTGTGTCCGGGCATGTTTCGGACAAACAGTAGATATTACAGTCTCTCATGTCCCGTTGAAAACTTATCCTGGCTCTAAGATCGTCCATCTTATTATCCAAGGATTGAACATTTGCTAGAAGAATGCTCGGGAGAGGAGGTCTGAATGCCCTTTTCCTCAGTCTGTTACGGATACCAGCACGTTTCCCACGGTGTTTCTTTGTTCTACGCCGCTGGCTCTGTCCATTGTTCAACTCG
The DNA here is from genome assembly GCA_018749465.1 of Paracanthobrama guichenoti. Lineage (NCBI taxonomy): Eukaryota > Metazoa > Chordata > Actinopteri > Cypriniformes > Gobionidae > Paracanthobrama > Paracanthobrama guichenoti. Next base: position 23,998,027 of record CM031963.1, on the reverse strand, counting down.
GCGTTGCGAAGAATCTCAGATGGCCACAGGGGATCGGCGAAAGTGTCCTGAAACAGTCCAGTGTAGAGGTAACCAATGTCCAAAAGAGTTTTGCTGTCGTAGTAGATCAATGCAGATGATAAGTTTGTAAAAACTGAGAGTAAAAGAAAGTAAAATAGTAAATAAAAGCACAGTCTTCGCGGAGCGACCTGAACGGCGACCAAACACAGCGGCGCCATTTCCGGTCGAGAAATGGACTCGCAAGTATGATGTCTCGAAAAGTTTATTGTTCTGGTCCACTCCCCGTTAAAAGGAGTGATGAGATACTTAGCAGACTATCATCACTCAATGGCTGATTGTCTAAGTGCTGTCCGCAAAATAACATAGGGTTCATAGACAATTGGAAAAGCTTTTGGGGCAGACCTGACCTGTTGAAGAAGGATGGCATCCATCCTTCCTGGGAAGGCACATAGTCTAATTTGGCACATAGTCTTAGAGCTAAATCTTGACTTACTGGGGCCCAGGTCAGGAAGCAGACAAACTGGCTAAACCGACCGTCTGCTAGCTGTCTCACATCACCAGAATCAGATAAATCCTAACACGTAGACTCTTTCACCTAGATATTATCACATAGAGACTGTGTCTGTTCCGTGAATTAGTAAATACAAAAAACCATCAAAACCATTCAACAGTTAAAACTTAATTGATGTCCAACAAATAAACAACAGATATAATACAAATGAACAAATAATAAAGCTCGGGTTTCTGAATATTTGATCCCTTTCCCCAAAAGCGCTTATTGTTAATGATATGATTACAGATAATAATCTAGATGTGCTGTGTTTGACAGAAACCTGGCTAAAACCTGACGACTACATTACTTTAAATGAGTCCACCCCGCAAGATTATTGTTATAAACACGAGCCGTGTCTGAAAGGTAAAGGGGAAGGGGTTGCTGTAATTTATAATAATATCTTCAGTATTACTCAGAAGTCTAGTTTCAAATATAATTCCTTTGAAGTTTTGGTGCTTTATGTAGCGTTATGTAGTGTAATTGATAAATCCCGTTTGACATTTGTGCTGGCTACTGTATACAGGCCACCAGGGCACAATACAGACTTTATCATAGAATTTGCTGACTTTCTATCAGAGTTAGTACTGGCTGCAGCTAAAGTACTAATTGTTGGTGACTTTAATATCCATGTAGATAATGAAAAAGACGCATTGGGATTGGCATTTAGAGACATTCTAAACTCTATTGGAGTAAGGCAACACGTGTCAGGACCCACTCATCACCGTAATCATACTTTAGACCTAATACTGTCACATGGAATAAATGTTGATACCGTTGAAATTCTGCAGCAGAGCGACAACATTTCAGATCATTACCTAGTATCTTGTATACCTAATTTAGCTAAGGTTGCAAAGCCATCCCCTCGCTTCAAATATGGCAGAACTATCACTGCCGCCACTAAATATTGCTTTGTAAATAATCTTCCTCATCAGTTTCATCTCCTCAGCATCCCAGATAGCTTAGAAGAACTCAATGTTGTGACAGAAACTATTGACTCTCTTTTTTCAAGCACTTTAGACACAGTTGCTCCCCTGCACTTAAAGAAGATTAAAGAAAATAGTCCAATGCCGTGGTACAACGAGCACACTTGGGCCCTCAAAACAGCAGCCAGAAAAATGGAGCGCAGCTGAAAGAAAACAAAACTAGAGGTTTTTTGCAATTCGTGGAAAGAGAGCATGATCGCATACAGAAAGGCAGTAAAAACAGCTAGATCTGCTTATTTCTCTTATATTGTCATCTGTACAAAGAAAAATATGTTTCTGTCTTTACTACACTGTTGTCTTGTAAACATACCATACATTTTAAAAGTTACTTGAAAAAAGTAATCTGATTACATAATGCTTTACTTGTAATGCGTTACCCCCAACACAGACGTTTGACAAATAAATAAACTTTATTTGAGTTTAAATGGTACAAAAACCAAAGATGTCTTGATGAACAGTGTCAACTGAATACTCCAACATCAAGATGATGCAAAGTACACCACTCATTATGGATTCAGTTGTAAAACTGACATTTAGTTAAAGGCATGGAGTAAAAAAATATATATATCAGACCAAACTGATTTGCACATTACCCATTTATACCTGCTCAACAGGAAACAGCATTTCATTGGTAATATTTCAAATGATCACTATAGCCACGTCAACATATTCAATAACCTAGGAAGAGAGAACAGAAACTACACAAATATACTCTGAATAGATAAACACTGAATTTATTAGTAATAAACACCGAGTTTGTTGCAGTAAATTTATCTAACTTGTCTAATAATAAAAATTAGCCAAAGAAATCAAACACATTTTTTCATGTCCAAAATAATTGCTTTCGGTAGCAAAACACCACACAGTTACCAAAGCTTTTTATACTGTAAATTAAGAAAATCGCCCTTATATGTAATATCCTTGAGTTACTGTGAGCAGATCAATTCATCAAATATGAGCATCCATAATTGGCCAATCAGGAGTATTACAGATGTGACTTCATTAGTCTTGTTCAGTCACAGACACTAAACATTCAAGTCAATATTCAAGGTTAAAGGTCAAATGTTTGTGTGCACTGAACTCACATCACTCCCGTGAGATGTCCCTCTTTTCAGTGCTCACTCACACCTGAGTCTCCACACCAACTCTGGTTTGAATAAGTTATCAAAAAATAAAGAAAAAGTGCTTACTTAAAAAATAAACAGCTGCCACACGTCATCAGGTCTTTGGATGTAGCGCTCTTTTGTAATTGTAAGTGGCCTCATTTTTTGACATTTTTAGCCAGTCTCACAGTATATCCCAAACTAAATCACGTGAATTATTTACCATAAGAATGTTCATATCAATTATTTAATTGCTTTATCAATGCAACATAATAGTTCAATGAACAGGTCAAAAGCAATGCATTAGGTAAATTAAATTTGAACAACCTCAAATTTGTTTCTGCGACAGGTAGTGCCTCCATCCAATCAATAACTAATGGATAGAAAGAAAGTCGCTGCCCAAAATGTCTATTATTTTTCGATAATCTCGGATGTACAGTACCGGTCAAAAGTTTGGAAACATTAATATTTTTAATGTCTTTGAAAAAAGACCTTTATGCTCATCAAGTCTGCATTTATTTGATCAAAAATACAGAAAAAAAAAACAGTAATATTGTGAAATATTACAATTTCAAATAAAATGTTATTGTAATATACTTTAAAATATAATTTATTTCTGTGATGGCAAAGCTGAATTTTCAGCATCATTACCCCAGTCTTCAGTGTCACATGATCCTTCAGAAATAATTCCAACATGATGATATATTATCAATGTTGGAAACAGTTGTGCTGCTTAATATTTTTCATAACCTGTGATACTTTTTTCAGGATTTATTGATGAATGAAAAGTTAAAAAGAAAAGCATTTATTCAAAATATACATATTTACGATCACAATTTAACATTCTTGCTCAATAAAAGTGTTCATTTCTTTTTAAAAAAAAAATGACTGACCCCAATCTTTGTAATGGTAGTGTATGTTGTTACAAAAGTTTCGATTTTAAATAAATACTGTTCTTTTATTAATCAAATAATCAACAGGTAATAAAGAAATAGTAAGCAGCACAACTGTTTCCAACATTAATAATCAGATAATAAATCATCATATCAGAATGATTTGTGAAGGTTCATGTGACACTGAAGACTGGAGTAATGATGCTGAAGATTCAGCTTTGCCATCACAGGAAAATGTTTTATTTTAAAGTATATTACAATGTTGAAATAATATTTCACAATATTACAGTTGTATTTTTATTTTTTTCTGTATTTTGGATCAAATATATGCAGGCTTGATGATCATAAGAGACTTCTTTCAAAACACTAAAAATAGGGTTACACTTTATTTGAAGGTTTCATTGTTACAGTGTAATTATATATTTAAGTACCGACTAATATTAGTTAACAACATGTATACTTAGGTTGAGGGTTAGTTGCATGTAATTATGCATAATTTACTGTTATTATTATGGTAAGTACATGTAACATATGTAAGAATTACACTGTAAAATTATGTGTTACCAAAAATAGTAATATTGTTTTTCCTAGTATAATAATGCATTTGAAATAATGAGAGTTAGGGTGTTTCATGTGTGATTGATTATCTGTATCACTGGGTTGGCACAGGGAACGGGAAGAAGCTCATCATTTCATGGCCATGCATGTGAAGTATTCTAGTGCTTGATGGGAACTTGTTTATTCGCAAGTTCATTAGGACGTGGTGCTCAATATTGATCATGATGGCTTGATTGCGAGGCATGGCACACAGCTCGGGAAACCACCTGGTCGCTTCATTAAAATGTATTTATTCAGTTTTGAGTTCACTTCGGTGTAGGGGAGTCTGAAATGCCGTGGGAGATAGACAGATGGCTGGTGGTCTATTTTGACATGGTATGTTTCTTCTCTGTCTTGGAGCTACAAAAATCTGCAACAAGCTACAACTGGTAGGTGGCCAGAATTAAGACAACTGAATGTATAAATGAATAGATTTGGCCAAATGTGTTTATTTTTTTCCCCTGCACTTTCAGCCCTGAGCTTCCTTCAGGGCTGAAAGGTACTCCATCCTGTTTGAAACATATTTACTATTTTTATGCAAAACTTAAAATGATGTAAATGCTACAGTCACCATCCATTAGGTTCAGCAGTATAATTTTTATAGATCTTTAGAGGAATGATCCATGTCCTGTAAATACCTTGACAAATCACTGATTTTGATCTCTGTCGTGTCAAAATAGGATTTCAGACTAATCAAGACAATTAAAAAAAAAAAGATTCTAAAATACTTTTCTACTAGGCATGAATGAGCTTCTCATTAGCATATTTTGTTGCCATGACAACTGCACGTAGAGAGCACACTCATGGAGGGGGGTACGAGTCTGTCCACATGTTTGAGGAGCAAAGACACTGACCACATGAGCACACTTTCCATCTTCTATGGGTCTATAAATGTACAAATTGTTCAACAAAACAGAATGCATTTGCTTTACAACAGATTTATAAAACATTTAATTTACATTTTTAAATATTTTTTTTCAGAGCGAATGAAATAGAAGACAGATAAAGAGCTGAGGGTGTGAAGTTGTGCATCAAACTCGGGATCTCTTCTTCACAGAACCACCCACATTCCGGGATATCAGTGCTCTTCTTGCACAGACATCTCCAAAAGTCATCAGAGGTATTTGATAAGAGGCTGGGTTCCAACAGTGTAAGTGAAATGGTTACTGCAGCAGGTTTTGGGGGCAAAGTAGGATGACCTGTGAACGCGTCATGTCCTTCCCACTCGTAATGCCACTTTGTAAATTGAAGTCTCTTTCAAGACACTGGAGGTTTGGAGCATAGTGACCTGAACCTGACACACTTGAGTCCTTGAAGAAAGCGGACTCTAAAAGACTAAGTTTGTATACAAGTAAGGCATTGTGGGTTCATTGACCAAAGGGGAGAGAGGAATTGCTCAGATCTTACTGGGTTTTTAAAAGAGTCTAGACTAAACAATTATTTTAAAGAGACTTAACAATAACAACAAATATCAACAAAACTAAAGTTGTTTATATATTTACAAAAGCTTACAGATTACCTTGAATATAAAGAAAAGTACAAAGACAACAAAACCAGGCAAATGCAGACACAATCTACGTGAAAATAACAGATTGTTGTTTGTGCGCAGGCTTAATCTTTTACATACAGTCAGTGGTGACAAGACAATGTACACAAAGGTGGAACACCCATATTAAAGGAGTAGTTTGTGTCATTTTCTCATTGTTTGTCTTTACCTCATGGAACACAAAAGGAGTCGTCTAGCTAAAATGTGCAAGCTGCTCTTTTTCATACAATGAAAGTGAAAGGCACGGTTTTCAGTGTAAAACATCTTAGGTTTCAGTAATCCCTCACACAAAGCTAACATATGGCTTGAGGAGACTAGTGCACAAGTCGTATGGACAACATGTATGGTGCTTTTTTTTGGCCTTTTTTGAGCTTGACAACCCTTGGTCCACATCCACGTACATTGTAATGAAAGAGAACAGCTGAGATATTCTGCTAAACTTCTGCTTTGGTGCTCCACAAAAAGTGTAACAAAACAACATGAGGGCGAGTAAATGTTGACCGATTTATCATTGGTCGGTCAACTATCCATTTAAAAATCAAGCATGTATAAATATATCTATTATGTGACATTAGATCATGGGTAACAGGACATTTGAAAAGGTTGGCTGTAGTTCAGCAATGAAGTCGTTTCATTTGGTGATGATGTTGAACCAGTTTTGATCACAAACCAGGACCTCAAAATAACAAACTTTCAGAATTGTCCTCATCTACGTCTTGCAACATCAAAGACAGATATAGTATAAAAACAAAAAGAAAAGAAAGGTAAGGTAAGGTGAAAAAAAAAAAAAAACAGAGGTTAGATTCTTGCCTTACAAACATGGTGGCTCTGTAGTCATTTCTGCAAGTGAATTTTATTTCCACCATGCACACTGTTATCTCCACCATGGGTATTGTTTTATCAAGCCATTACACAACCATGAAATTCATAGGATCAACATTTACATTGCCATGGTTCCACTTGATATCCCAAGAGGAAAACCAAAGTAGTCAGTGCAGTTTTTGTACACAGTTTTTTTTTTCTGAGGCAAATGTTACACATTCATGCCTAGACTCTTCCCAATTTAGCATTTTGATTCTGTGAAGCTAGATTCACTTGTCAAGTTCCTGTGGATTTCCTGGGCTGAACATTCCAGACAATAATCCATCCACACCTGAACTTTACCATAGGTGTGATGGAAAGGTTCTGAAGGTTGAGGTGTTTGAATCCTTGGGGCGTACAAGAGAAAATCTCAATTGCACTTCAACTGACTGCCAACACCTGCACACTCCCCTCTTTATCTCGAGAAGATCTACCATACTAACCTACAAGTGAATCTGGAAAGGCTGCGTTGTTTTAGCAGATGACTCTTGAACAGAAATATACACAAATGTATACATCTCCCAACCGTTGCCTTCAGAATCTGCAGTCTGATAGGGAGCACAGGTTGTCCAAGGTTCGGATCACTGGAAAAAGCCTAACGCTGCCACCTCAGCACATGGAGATGGTCACGTTGATACCCAGATTGCCGTTGTCTGCAAACAGGTGAGCGATAGAGGTATCAAATACAAGACAGTCACTGTTCATGATGGCCGCTGCTACACCATCGTGGATCGAGCGTGGTGTGGCCTCCCACGTGAGCCGCCTACGGTTGCCGTTCAACTCGAGGCGGTAGGCAAAGTTCTCCGCTTGCTTTCGTGTGCCAATGAGCAGCACGATTGCAAAGAACTGCTGGTGTCCCTCATATTTCTCTTGCTTCTCTAGAACCAGCATGAAGTGGTGGCCGATACACGACTGCATCATGACCCAGTCCACAGCCCCGGGTAGGTTGATATCCGTGGCCAGAAAGACAATGTCCTCACCCTGTAAGGTGGTAATGGATTTGTGGGCATGCATGAGATGTGGCATGACGGCCTCCAGGGAGCCCTGCCATTTACAGGAGGCCCCCGGGCATGGACAGGTGTAGGGGCGAAACTCGCACACTTCTTCGTGTTCTGGCTTCTCGCTGTGATGAAGGGACAGCAGACATCCAGCCGAGGCATACTGCGGGAAAAAAGAAAAGAAAAAAAAGAGAGACATTAATAAAAGGCTTGCCCTGGTACAAAACAGAGTGGAGAAAGTTCAGATCAAGAGTCCTTGGGTAAGTAATGGGAAAACACTGACAGAGTAACAGGAACAGTGATTGGGAGGCTGAGAAATGGTGAGAGAAGTAGGATAAGGGGATTTCAGGAGGGCAGGTGAAGGACACTGGAGATAAATAATTATATATAGGTTGCGCAAAGGAGGAACTAGGCCATGTGTCGAGATATGTCAGTATCATTTGAAGCGAATCCATAAATTACATAGAGTGATGCGTCTGTTCGTGTGTGTACTTGCTATAAAAGCGACGTTGCTACTAATCATGTGTCAAGCTGTGACAACCCTCTCTTCTTTTTTTTTTTTTATGCACGTGTCCATGCAGTTTGGGAAAATGAGTGGGACGGATTGTGTTGCTTGAAGATGAATAGCACAGCAAGGCTCTCTCTTTGATTATCTCAGGAAGGGAATATCAATGAAGGTCAAATATGAATGCTCACTTTACTAGAAATGTGCACACACTGTGACTTTCATTGCACACTCTAAAACCATTTATCTCCCTGACTGGCCTACTGGATTGGAATTGCATCAACAAAAGGTGAAATCCCACAATAACCTGATGAATGCCCTTTTCAGGGGATTTCATCAGCTTAGCAGAGCTGCATTAAAGAACAAGGTATTCAACTCAAATTATGGGTAAAGGTTTAGAATTTGACCCCCAAAAAATGCAAGTCCAGAGACAAAGCAACAAAGATAGATAATCCTTGCATGAATGTGCAGGAAAAAGGAGTAAACATTGGGTTTTCTGACAAAAATGTAAGATCAATTATGCCTAGACAGTGAAGAACTAAGACCATGTCAAAATTAGATAATTGTTTTTCTTTCATTCAAAATAATTTTTAAAGCATTACCTGATTCTTTCTTCTGAAAAGCCATGTAAACTATTAATTACTTTTAAATCCTTGCACCACAGAACAATCAGTTTCTTTCAAGTTAGTGCAAGGCTGGAGGTGGTGCTTCAAGGGTGTGCTTCAATATCTGCCAAATTAACTATTAATCTGAGTGGTAAGTCACTGGCTGCCTAGCAAAAATCAATGAGTGACAGCTGTTATCCAGTGGTCCAGAAGGCCCCAGAGGCTGTAACTGCCTTAAAACACTGACATTTATTGTCAAAAGCCGTTAAGAAGCAACTGGGAGAAATAATCATTATATCTCCTTCACGTTACACTGGGTTTTCCAAACGGTCTTTCATTAGGACATGGCCTGTGTCCAAATACCCTCAAATTCATTTAGCTAATCCTTCCTCATTTCCCAGCCTTTCTTTTACGAATCAAACAATCTGACTTCTGGAGGTGCTGAAGGTTTACGTGTGCCATCTCTTCCCTCTCAACAGACAGTTATCCTCTTATCCACCTTTTTAATGAGAGAATGACAGGATTTTGCGGGGTAATCCTAGAGCCGTACGGTGGAGATAAAGCCTTTTCTGGAGCCGTTTGAGCTGATGGTATTGGCGTATCTGGTAGGAAGAAACTGTATTAAGTGTTTGTTTGGGGGAACACTGTTGAGTGTGTGTGGTTTTGAGCATGTGTGTATTCAGAACCCGCAGTCATTAATATACCTGATTCCAGCTGTTAACTTCTTAAAAGCAACCCAGTATATCACTTACCTTGCACTGATTAGTCCCTAGAGCAAATAAATTAACCATGCATTTCAACAACGCATCTGAACATCAAGTACCAATATGCCCACAAAAAAAAAAAAAAAAAAAAAAAAAAAAGACCACCATACAAACAAATTTGCCACAGGCTACAAATTAAATTCTTCACCTTCCTACCTTCATTCACTTTAATTAAAACTTTGAATCTATCACCAGCGTACATTGCTCTAGAGACCTGATCAAATAATAAATAAAGTGCTCTCTTTCTGGTACACCCTTGACACTGTGCCAATTTAGCCCTGTGGAGACGCACAGACCCAGGGCTGGGAGCTTAGCCACTGAATTATTTACACATTTCCACATTTAAGTTGCAAATTATATCTTGCCACTTTAGCTAAAAACGGAAGTCATTGGAATGGATAGGCTCCTTTTGATAAATGACAATGAATTTTGACATCTATTAATTAGTTTTGTTGTGTTGAAATGAAAATGTATTTTAAAAATCAACAAATTAACAGCAAATCAGAACACAAAATGGGCATGTAAAAGGTTTTTGTTGTTGGTGGTTTTAATTTTACCCTAGATTAAAATGCTCATTTTTCAAAACAATTTAAGCACATTGTGCTACAAGTACTGTTTAAGGGATAGTCCACCCAAAGTAGTTCACTCTTTGTTCTGCTGAACACAAAGATATTTTGAAGAATGTCTATAACCAAACAATTGATGAGCACCATTGACTTCAATGGTATTTTTCCCCCTATTTAAGTCAAGGGGGCCCATCAACTGTTTGGTTAACCATATTCTTCAAAATATTTTCTTTTGTGTTCAGCAGAAGAAAGAAACTCATACAGGTTTGGAACAACTTGATGGCAAGTAAATGATGACAGAACTTCATTTTTGGGTGAATTATCCCTTTAAGCTCAAGGGTACCTTTCCTTTTACCAAATGACTGATGCATCTGTCTACAATGTTGACAGTTGAGAAGCACTGGGTAGCCTCATTTCAAGAAACTATTGATGTTCCCATACACCTATTCAGAGCAAATGAATGAGAGGCAGGCTTATCTCTCCTCCATTAACAAGCCGGAGGACCTTGAGTTGCCATCACCGAAGTGTCAGTTAAAAACGATGGTGCCTCCGCATTCAGATCCCCAGAGACGGAACCCAGGACAGACAAGATGGCATCATTACCATCTCTTTTCCCTTCTCCCTCAAGGACAGGGTGAACGCATATGATATGGCAAGAGAAGGCGCTCGAGACCGAGAAAGGCCACCATCATTTCGGTCCCCTCTTATAAGACACCATGTCTGCACATGACCTCATCACTGCTGGGAATCAGCCAGGCCCAGCTCATAATTAGAATCATCTCTGTGGGGGCCTTCAAATAGCCCAATCGAAAGGCTTGTGCATCAGGCACAGAGAAATCGGATTTCTCCTGATCAGCGGCAAGCCATCGCATCCCCTTTAACCACTGCAATGGAAGCCTAGACACTCGCTTTCCCACTCTAGAATCGATAGCAATTTAGTTAAAAGTTTCAAAGCTGAAATCGGCCCAGTGAAAGCTAGGGTAATTAGGTTAAAGGGGGGAGGGGAGTTCTTGCTTGCAGTCTTCTCGCTCGGTTCTTCAATTACATTTAATGTTTTTACGGAGCAATTAGTGTAATGTGTCTGTATGAACACAGTATGATCAGCATTGAGATGGAAAGACATGGAATCTGAGCCTTCTGTGCTTCAGGATGACATTTTAGTGCGATAATAAAACAAAAAAAATGAATGTTTTGAGAATAATTTCATAAAAGGCCCTTTCCAAAAATAAAGTTGAGGTGATGGTTTTAGTACATTAATCATTTTACTTTAGGTTTTTATAAATGTCTTTTTGAGGCTATTTTTTGTGATGGTCATAAAATTAGGAATTTAAGTTAATGTTTTGACTTTTTTCCCCCTTAACTTTGCCTAGAGAAAGTATTCGATTACCATTATGACCAGTATTCTTAAAGCACGATTTTATTCTATTAAACGTTGCAACTATATTCCCAGTAAAAGCACGACTTCTTTCCCCATTGCCATAACATTCATATTTTTCTGAAATTGACAATGGGCTTAATGCCAGCTAACACGTATGGAAATAAGTAAAATAATAAAAAAAAGAAAAAAAAAAAAAAAAAAAAAAATATTCCTGCAGCAAACAGCACAAGTACCATAATACATAAAAACGATACATTTAACTATGATCTTCATATGCAGTACTCACCTTGGTCCCTGGAAGTGGCTTGGTATGACAAACTGGTCGATTTGTGCCTGTGACACAAACACCTCGTTGTCGTGGCCAACCGAGCAGGCAACGCAACTGGGACAAATCCCTCAGGAGAGGGAAACAGGAGGCCGGGCACAACATCACCTCAGTACAATAATACCGTTTGCTCTGTCAGACAAAATTAGGCTAGCCTAATTCTAGCTTCGGTACCCAAAAATTAAAAAAAACCTAGAGTGATGCTCAACATAAACAAGAAAACTGTTTGGGGTCTCCTCATTTACATGTAGATAGTATAAAATCTAAATCTAAAGAGTCTTACTATTAAATGCAAAAAAATCGTGTGGAATGAACCTACTGACCCCAACTAAGAGTCACAGAGGCAAACTGAACACGCTGTACTCTCTCACTCAAGCGAAAACAATGTTCCCACGAGTGCATTTGAACAGCAGTGTGCACAGCAGCACAGAGCAATTATATTGAATGTCTCTCGGTTTACCTCCGATTCTGACAAGGATGCTTGTGTGTCCTCAAGGACAAGTCTCGCGGACCCGTTAGACCGACGTAGCCCACTAACTCGTCTGCTGGCTGACACAAGCACATAACAACAGTAAAACCAAACAAACAATCTATTGATTCAAAACATACACCATGAACTGCATTGTCCCCTCACAGGACCGGAAAGAGACCCACACTGTTATTCAGTAGCCATACAGAAACTGTCATTGTCAAAACACCTCAATCCCATTTTAAATTCTGTTCTCATTCCATGCAGACGCAAAAAAACACGGTTTTCTCTCGGTTCCCAATTCTGGGTTTTCGGCAAACGCAGGTCAAATCAGTGGAGACAGGTTAGTTCTTTGAAAAAGCTCTCAGGATAAGCCACACGAACCGCAGCATCCTGTTCAAATCGATCAGCCTCAATAAAAAGGCTTTTAAACACGGGTAGTGATCGCAGGTGAGATGTTGAACCCCCAGGAAAGCATCAACCTCTTCTCATATTATGCAAGATCCTACAAATATAGCTGGCCAAATGACTGATCTCTGCAAAACAATCTTTTCTCCTTCCTTCCTTTCTTCTCTCCTCTGTTGTTGCTGCGCTCCGGAGGGTGACAACTCAGCAGAGCTGCGGACGCGGAAAAACATTCTGGACTGCAGCACTGGCAGCACGCTTGCACACGACGGGAGGGGGTGGGGGAGGAGGAGGAGGTTGCATGCGTGTGCGTGTGTGTGTGTGTGCGTGTGGAGGGGGGTTCTCACCTCCCCATTCCTCTGCTCGTGTTTTTTTCTCTCTCATGCCTGTAGCACAGCCATTTGGGGACTTCAAGCAGAACGTAATCTACAGGTCTTTCATGTTAGATTTGGGCTCGCTCATTCCCCTGCGGCACTTTGAAGGGCAGATATAAAAACATGTATACACACTCAGTGAGTGAGCCATAAGGGAAAAAAGATGATTATGCATGGTTTGTGATTATCAAAATATGTTTTTTTTGTTTTTGTTTTTTTATATATGCTATGAAAAAAGTATCTTCTGCCCACTAAGTGTACATTTAATAAAAAATACAGTAAGATTGTTATATTGTGAAATATTATTACAACTTATATATTTAAAACTAATTTATTCCTGCAATGGCAAAGCTACATTTTCAGCATCATTACGGCAGTCTTCAATGTCACATGATCCTTGTTCATGGAAAGGGGTTCGGCGGATCACAGAACTCATGGTTCGGATCATATTATAGTTGAGTAACAAATTGGATAATTCTTCGGATCAAAAAAAAAAAAAAAAAAAACTGTATTTGTTCCAAATATAGGACAACCCTGATTAAAAGATGTACCTTTTGGAAAAAGGCTTTTTGAAGAACAAACCTTGTATTTTTATAAAGAAAATGCTTTTATTTGAAAATTTTCAGAGATACTTTATTTTACAGTGTCCTTGTTACATGTACTTACCATAGTAATAACAGTAAATTATGCATAATTACATGCAACTAACCCCAACTAAACCCTAATCCTACCCTAACCCTATAGTAAGTACATGTAGTTCATTAATATTACTCAGTACTTAAATGTATAACTATACTTTAACAACAACACCTTAAAATAAAGTGTAATGTAATTTTCATATTTTAATTTTTGTATTGAAAGTATGGTAAATACTGGTAAAATGTATGACTGCTTTTTGGCATAAAATAAACTGTAGCCCATCTGAATTATATAACAATTAGGCTATCCATCTCATAGTGAAAACCATGTAGCCTACTAAAATTTCAGTAACCGAAGAAGTGAAATCTTGTTGTAGTTTTGAAATCTGGGTATGGTCTTACATTTTAAAATCATGTATGTTGGAAGTTTGGTCCTGTCAGCGAGGCACGCAAACATGACAGTCATTGGACAATAAGCTTTTCTTTGACTCTTTGCGTTTTTAAATGGTGCTGTATGTAAGTTTTTGACTGTACTAAAGCATAAACATACCATAATATGTTTGCAGATACTTAGTCCACATACTCGTCTCTCTGAAAAACAAAATGCTACAGCCAGTTATTTTTCTTTGAAATGTGCATTTTGTTTTGGTCTGTGTGATACTGCACGCTGCCAGTTTACCCAATAGTATTTCGACACCACAGGTTGCCAGTTGGCGGAAAACACAGCGTATTGCTGCCATGGAAACCAGCAAATAAACTGGGTCAGAGATCACAGATTCTAACCGACCTAAAAAGCTTTGGCATCCATCTAAAAAAGCACATAAAAAAAGCGGATAAATAAACTCATCAACTTACAGTGTGTAATACTCCTCACCTACCGTTGTCAATTGCACTGTACAGAAATGTAATTAGTCCTAAATGTAAAGTAACACTATAGTGTTAAATGTATTTATAGGTAAAGGCTGCCGTCACTTTAAGACCGAATGCACGGATCCAATATAAACGATACACATTCAATTTCTTTCTCAACACTGGGTCACGACTGGGTTTATGAGAATCCTTGCCGAGACGGGTATTTTGACAAGTTTGTGTGTGTGTGTGTGTGTGTGTGTGTGTGTGTGTGTGTGTGTGTGTGTGTGTGTCCATTCAAGCGGAAGGTGATACGAAAGAGGAATCAATTTGTTGTTCATGGCTGTACAGCATGCAAGTACTGAATTGAGTTCTCTTTAGTCTCTTCTTGCGCTGGCATAGTTTAAATTGCTTGAATGTGTAAAGTGGCAAAACAAAACACACGAAAGTGATTAACGTTGCAATTAAATCAGCAAAATCACATGCGTGCCGAACCGCGGGGCCTGGTCTGTAAGGATCACGGATCAACTACAATCCGTTTAACCCTTATTCAGAAAACATTCTAATATGATGATTTGCTGTTCAAGAAAATCATCAAGGTTGAAAACAGTTTTTCAAAATCACGTTGTGTATAGAGTTGGTGGGTGGGCTTAACATAATGACGGGAGAGTTGCGACAGTTCCACGTGAAATCCCTGCTACTTCCCTGCTAAACAAAGAACGACACTGAAGTCATTCTTAAAGGAAGATGTGTTCGGAGTTTTGCAGACTGGATACGGTAAAAAGTTTAATCTATCAACTAGCTCCGCTGGTGGGAAAACACATGGGACCCGCTTGTGATTGTTGTCTCACCACTGATAGCGCTTTGGTTGGTTGTAGCGCTATCCTATTGCGTGCAGAGGGAATTTGAAAGACAACCGTTTATCCCGCCCTTCGGATTGAACCCTGCCAACAGTGTGTTCCCAGACCCAACATCTTAATGTGGGTCTGGCTTGTCAGGCTAGGAAAGTTCAAAAGTACAGCATTATTTTAAAATAGAAAATTTCATAACAATATAAATGTCTTTACTGTCACTTTTGATCAATTTAATGCATCTTGCTAAATAAAAGAAGTATTCAGATAGATAGATTTAAAATGTTTAGAAGTAGAAAAAAAAAATGTAAATTACAAAATGGTAAATTTTCCAGTCCCTAAATGAGTACAAGATTTATATTTAAATGAATATATAATTAATTCCTGTTAGAATCTTGCAATCATTCTTAATAATAACCCTGTTATACTTGTGAAAAAAATCAAAACCTACTTTCATGGTCTTTAAACTTGGCATGAAAGAAATCACCTTATCGATTGTATAACTGCAAATTATTGATCTTATTGTCAAGGATTCATTCATGTATATACATAAAATGTGTTTTCATGATTTTTAATCGAAATATGTTCTAACTCTGCCATCCGGGAAAACGACAGACTTCTCTCTAGTGATGTATTCCAGACTTCTCTAATCATTTCTGCTCCTTTCTTACAATCGACTGCAAGCTCGCATTCAGACCTGCTTCCATACAATCCACAACCGACATCAAAAAATGTTTATGAAATATACTGCAAATTTTCTTTACTTAAGCACAGCTGGCTTGCTGACTATGACTTCTTCTCACGGCTCCAGTATTCATATTTTTTTCACCATAACCCATTTCCCTTTTCACCATTCTCTTCCCTTCACGGCCCTCCATTGACCTCCTGCAGTGGTGTTTCAGAAGAACATCTGTGTGTCTGGATGTCTGTGAATCTAGCTGTCACTACCACAGGTTTTATTTACATTCATGCACAAGGAGAGAGACAATCTGTCTGCCTGCATTCGACTCATCTTTACCCCATTTCACTTTCTGGGTGATCGCCCTCACACAAACACACGGCTCATACCTCTTGGCTTCCCCACTTCTGGCCGCCTATTTTTAGCCTGACGATGACTGGCAGCTCAATCAGGAGGTTACAATTAGAGGGCTACATGAGACGGAGGCTGACACTCACATTCTTATTTCATTACAATGACATGCATGAGCATTTTGGGGTGGGTGGGACAACATCACAGTCAGAGTCATTTCATTTCACAGTAACCATATCGTGCTACAGTTTTGCTGGAAACTCAACCTAAAATGTGTTGCCATGTTATGGCTGTTAAATGGCCAATATTTAAATTCTATACTATCTTGTCTAAATAAATTAAAATGAAACACTAAAAACGAATACATTTAGGCATCACAACATTATAAATGTACAGGATGAAAAATGGATAATGAGATATATAGCAGGATCGGATATTTGTTGACATTTCTACTGATGCATGTTATACACCGTCACACCACCTAGTCATAATGAGCATATGGATATAAACAAAAGCATATGCGTCAGTAGGTGTGTGTGTGTGTGTGTGTGTGTTCATGTTTTTCTATCCTGGTGGGGACTTCAACCTGAATGCACATGGATTCATGGGGACTCGTGTCACTGTGGGGACCTAAATTGAGGTCCCCATGAGGAAACAGGCTTATAAATCATACAAAATGTAAAAAAGTAGAATGTTTTGTGTGAGAGTAGATTTAAGGGTATAGCGTTAGTGTAGGGGGATAGAATATACAGTTTGTACAGTATCAAAACGATTACGTCTGTGGAGAGTCCCCACAAAGTAGCGTGTGTGTGTGCGTGTGCGTGTGTTGGACAACCTCTCTAGCCAAGAAACTGGTGTGTTTCTATTTGGGCCCCATGATGAGAGATAAAGGATACAGAGAGATCTGGACTTGCCCTGGGTTCTCAAAACCAGGCAATTCAATTAAGTGACGGTTCTCATGGATTTATGGGGCATGAGAGATTGACCCGTGATTGCAGTTTAAATTTAATGTCCACTGAGCAGGGACAGAGACAGATCGTATTGATACTGGTTCAGCACAACAACATAAGGCTTTTTATTTCACAGGAGCTGTGTGTTTTCACAGTAAGGCAATGTCATGTGTATTTCCAGGAACTGTTCTTCAGGTAATCTCATCTATTCAAAGTAGCTTGAATAAACAGCTCTCTCTTAAACACCTTTTTGAACAACACCAATGATATGAAAGAAATATCACGAGTGCTAAAATTTAGCACAACAGTTTAGGTATGCGAGTGACAAGCTTTCTACAAAAAAAAATAAAGCAATGCGTTTATTTTTTCTTCTGCCAATAAAAAAAATAAGCTCGTCATAGGAGCTATGTTGTCCATTACAGTTCGGTACAAGTGTCAAAAACACCATCTCCTTGCAGCAGATCTTCATTCAGATCTTCACAGCTTTCCTGTAGCTCAAGCAATAAGAGCGTGGCGCTAGCAACGACAAGGGGTTCGATTCCCAGGGAAAGCAAGAACTGACAAAATGTAAAAATGTGTACCTTGAATGCATTGTAAGTCGCTTTGGATAAAAGCGTCTGCCAAATGCGTAAATTTAAATGCATAAATGTAAATTTGTGTGTGCAACAGAGAAATTCCTGCCACTGTTACTTTTGACCCCTTTATACATTTTAGAAGCTCTTAAAGAGTTCTCAGCTGGTCAGAATACCATCATATGTAGGACTACACACATACAACGAGTGCATTTATCCCAAAACACAGCACTGTTTTTGGGTGTTCATTAAGTTTCATCACAAAATGCCCAAAAAGTTTGGTCTTACAAGTGTGAAAGCTAAGCGAACCAGGACTAGCTGTTATTTTCCTTTCAAAAGAACCAAACTACAAGTGTGAGCACACCCCAAGTTATCTTAAACACAAGATGTGCTGTATAATAAGCACTTCAAACTAAATCATGAATCTACATGCGTTTGAGATGCGTTTTCCTCAGCGAACAACTTACATCTTACAGTTGTATACATAAAGCACAGGACACAGACAGTTTAGCCGCCAGACTGATATACTTTATATTATACTTTGTATATAATATTAATAATCATTATTAAGTATAACTCACCTAAAGGATTATTAGGAACACCTGTTCAATTTCTCAATGCAATTATCTAATCAACCAATCACATGGCAGTTGCTTCAATGCATTTAGGGGTGTGGACCTGGTCAAGACAATCTCCTGAGCTCCAAACTGAATGTCAAAATGGGAAAGAAAGGTGATTTAAGCAAATGAAAATGCCTTGTTGATGCTAGGGGTCAGAGGAAAATGGGCCGGCTGATTCAAGCTGATAGAAGAGCAACTTTGACTGAAATAACCACTCGTTACAACCGAGGTATCCAGCAAAGCATTTGTGAAGCCACAACACGCACAACCTTGAGGCGGATGGGCTACAACAGCAGAAGACCTCACCGGGTACCACTCATCTCCACTACAAATAGGAAAAAGAGGCTACAATTTGCACAAGTTCACCAAAATTGGACTGAGGAGTCTCGATTTCTGTTCTGATGAGTCTCGATTTCTGTTGAGACATTCAGATGGTAGAGTCAGAATTTGGCGTAAACAGAATGAGAACATGGATCCATCATGCCTTGTTACCACTGTGCAGGCTGGTGGTGGTGGTGTAATGGTGTTGGGGATGTTTTCTTGGCACACTTTAGGCCCCTTAGTGCCAATTGGGCATCGTTTAAATGCCACGGCCTACCTGAGCATTGTTTCTGACCATGTCCATCCCTTTATGACCACCATGTACCCATTCTCTGATGGCTACTTCCAGCAGGATAATGCACCATGTCACAAAGCTCGAATCATTTCAAATTGGTTTCTTGAACATGACAATGAGTTCACTGTACTAAAATGGCCCCCACAGTCACCAGATCTCAACCCAATAGAGCATCTTTGGGATGTGGTGGAACGGGAGCTTCGTGCCCTGGATGTGCATCCCACAAATCTCCATCAACTGCAAGATGCTATCCTATCAATGTGGGCCAACATTTCTAAAGAATGCTTTCAGCACCTTGTTGAATCAATGCCACATAGAATTAAGGCAGTTCTGAAGGCGAAAGGGGGCATCAAAAACACAGCATTAGTATGGTGTTCCTAATAATCCTTTAGGTGAGTGTATTTTATTTAATTTATATATTATATTTATATTATATATATATATATATATATATATATATATATATATATATATATATATATATATATATATATATATATATAATATATAATAAAAAAACTTGTTTTGTTTTTTTGCATTATTTGAAAAACATGGCATCTTTTTTTCGTTATTTTGACCAGTTGTCATTTTCTGCAAATAAATGCTCTATATGCCCGTAGTTTGTAGAATAAATCAAATTTTCATCTTATGTCATTTTTTTTCAGAGCTGTACATTTAAGCAATGGAATACGTATAGTATTACAAACCTATCCAAACCGAGGGACAGGCTAGACTGCAGTAGTTATCACTCGCCTTCCAACAGGCACCAATTTCTGCCAAAGCTGTACCCCGAAGAGCTCAACAGAGAAGACCACCTGTCAATCAATCTTCTGCAGCCCCCAAACACCAAGTGCACATAGAGCCAAGCGAGACAGTGACGGGATGAGATTGGCAGCCTGCCAGTATGTGCACACTCCAAAAACATTCCCATTACCATTTCCTGCACACGCACACACAAGCGCTAGAGAGAATACCAGCTCTTACGCAGACATGAGCAGAATGTGTATATGAGGAATGTGGAAATTTTAGGGTCGACGGGCTGTGAAATGTAAATGATGGAGAGACTATGAAGGCAATGAAGAGAGAGAATAAATTAGGAAAAATGTCTTCCCTCCCTGATTGGAAGCAGCAATAAACGACTTGGATACTTCCATGTGGAAATGTCTGGCATTATACAAATTTATATTCTGCCACAAATAATGTAGTGTAAACACTATTCATTACGCCGCCTTGCATGGCATATATGCCTGGCTATATTAGAAACCACTGATGTGATCACGGTGCAGTAAAACATTCATCCAAAGGGGAACTAAAGGCCATGTGAAACAGCCATGGGCTGTGTTCGAAATCGCCCCCTATACCCTCATTCACTATTCTCTACATTACTCCACTAATATAGTCCACTTGAAAGAGTGAATGAAAACGAGTGAGCGAATTTGGACACTGAGTGTGCTGGAAGGTCTTTTGCATAGTTTGTGCTTGCTGTTTAATAATCATTTGAAACTTGGCAAACTAGCAGCTCCAGTAATGAAGTGATTTATCTTGAACACTAGCAAGCATAACACTTAATTAAACAACTTAATAATCAAGTAAAAAGGAATTTATGCCGGTATGATATTATGCTGTAGCCACATTGGACCAGCAGTTTGTAAAATGGATGGATGATTCAGCTGCGGGCGCCATCTTCTGGTCAGCTGTGAGAATTCATTCGGTGAGACCGTCACAGTGCATTATGGGTATTCTCTAGCTGTTGAGCATAGATGGTTGTACACTCGTTATTGCGGTATATTGTGGGATAGAATGAGTACACTCGATAACATCTACTATGGTTGACACACCACTAAAAATAATGTTCCCTCAAATAGTAACCTAATTAAGGGTATGGGGGCGATTTCAGACACAGCTATGGTGTAACAACAACATTTTACTACTCACAATCACAACCTATATCAAAATATTATTATATGTACAAACAGAAGTTGAATTTCCAGGGTCGGAAATTTCATCCAATAAAATTTTTTTAACAATGCAAACACATCTCTTGAAATGTAAAATGTAGGGAATTCTTCATGTTCCTCATGCCTGAAAGCACATGTCAAATTTATGTCCACATGGATGGCAGGACCCAGGGTTTCTCAGCAGAACACTGCCTCCCATAGTGCATCCTGGTGCCATCACTTCCCCAGATAAACGGCGCACATGTACACAGCCATCCATGTGATGTACAAGAAAACGGGACTCATCGCACCAGGAGACCTTCTTTCACTGCTCCAAGGTCCACTTCTGATGCTCGCATATCCCTTTGACGATGGACAGGGGTCATCATAGACACTTTGACTGGTTTGCCGCTACACAGCCAAATGCGATGCACTGCGTTTTGTGACACATTCCTCCCATAACCATTAGAATTTTGTGATTTGACACAGTAGACCTTTTGTTGTCTCATGCATCGATGAGCCTTGGGCGACCCAACACCCGGTCACCGGTTTCTGATTTGTCCCTTCTCTGACCACTGTTGGTAAACTCTCACCACTGCTGACCAGGTGCAACACGCATGCCTCGCCATTTCAGAGATAATCTGACCTAGTCGCCTTGCCATAACAATTTGGCCCTCATCAAAGTCACTCAGATCTTCATTCCTACCCATTTCCGTCCAACAGTGTTGTCAAAAGGACTTCAGTACCAAGTCGGTACTGAAATTTAAAAAAAATGTATGCTTTGAGCACTGTTGAGTGGAATCGTAGACACCTCTGATTGCTCACTGTGCTCATCAAATATAATGTCTGTGATTGGCTATAATGATCAGTGCTTCAAAAACGTTGTAAATATACATCAATGACGCTCTTCACCGCTGATAGACGCCTGCTTATGCTTTCAAACACTCCCGCTTTCAAACGCTCCAGTGCGTTGATCATTGTAGTCTATCACAGACATATCCAATGAGCACATCAGCACAATGGCCAATCAACAGCGCTCAAAATGTCACATTTTTTAAAATTTCAGTACCGACTGCCAACACTAATCCAACACGTTGATTGTGAGAACTGATTGTTTTCTTACCCTCAGATCTACCCAGACCTTAATAACGGCAATGATATTCGCTTAACCTGTGACTGGTCATAATGTTTTGCCACATATACATATGAAGTCTCACCAATGCTGCATTTATTTGATTAACAAAAAAAAAAAAAAAAAAAAAAAAAAAAAAAAAAGTAATATTACTGTTTTATATTTAAACATTTTAAAATCTAAATGTCAAATGCCAAAGCTGAATTTTCAGCATCATTACTCCAGTTTTCAGTGTCACATGATCCTTCAGAAATCATTTTGCTTGCTTATTTGGTCCTTATTAATAATATTTCTTAGTACTGAATTTCTTTCAAAAAACATCTTAATAAATCTTACAAAATTCCACCTTAGCCTGACCAAATATTACATGCCATGACAGGAAACCTACAAATCACTGGTTTGAAAATCTGTCTAGCGGCATGTCCTACCATCAATATCTTCTATTCCTCAAACCCTAATTGGGTAAAAACAAGGCTCAATTGCAATTTCATTCAATTTGAGCACCATTGTATGACAAACTGCAGTGTCCCCTCCAGTTCAGCCTCCTGGGAGTCATTCAGTTCAGGCACAATAGTCCAAGCTGCCCGACTCTCAGAGCTCTCGCTGCTCCAAATGGCCCCTGATTAAAAGGCTCTGTTAAGTGAATGGCCAAGTTACTAAGGAAGCAGCTGGATGGGGACAGGGACAGGCTGTGGAAGAAGGACTACAAAGAGAAGATGATTGAAATAGAGACTATTGAGCCATCCCATTAATCTCGCCTGACTTCACCTCACCTTTTACCATATTCTGGTATTCTGGAACTGAACGACATTAAGCTATATATCCACAGAGAGGACTGGTGGGCCCTCACTTCGCTTATTTAACTCATCCATGGATTTAAGGTAAGTGCTCACTGGTTTAATGGGATGAGGAAAGGTCACCCAGTAAGAGATTGATTACGGCTGGCTAAAGAGCTCATTGACTGTGCTATTATGGACATTAAGCAAAGCTTAAGCGACGAGGGCCGAAGGTTAAACTCAATAAAATTCAGCAAAACGTCCAGATGCATATTTAACTATGGTTTAGAAGCTTTGTTGCAAAATACATTTGCAAATGGCAAAAATTATCCCAATCACTATGTTCGACTTAAAGAGAGTTCACCCAAAAATGAAAATTCACAGTCAACCCATACTGAATTTTTCTGCTATTGTGAATTTTTTTTAATTCATTTTCACCCACACAATGAAAGTCAATTAAGTCCAAAATAACATTGGTCCCCATTAACTTTTCATTGTATGGAGGAAAACAAAAGTTTTTCTAAATTTCTTTTTTTTTTTTTTTTTTCTTCCCACAGAGAAAAGAAACAACAGGTTGAGTAAATAATAACATAATTTGTCATTTTTGGGTAAACTTTCCCTTGCGAAAAAGAAGTGCGCTTGAATGTATTAAATATGCACTTCAAATGTCATTTAAAATTATCTGCATGTAGTTTTAGAAAATATACTTTATATTTTGTAAAACTGTACATGCATATAACAATTTTAAATGAAATAAAACTTTCATGACATTTTTTAACACTTAAATCAAGTTTTTGCTGTTTATATGTCTGTTTCTTTAATATGCTTTAAGACAAACCATGTGCAAATTCATAAGTCAACACCACTGCTGAGTATTTTCTCCTTAAAAGTCCAGTCTCAAAATCATTGGCGTTTCTTGTAACCAATCGTGTCAACGTGTGGGCGGGCTTTAGCATGTCATTAACTATTCTCTGAAGCAGTGGAGTCTCAAAAGAAGCCAGGTTATCCAGGTATATTTTTCTATTGAAATGAAAAATCTGATACATTTAGCAATATAGCAGGTGAATTATGTATATGATGTATATTATGATGTTATGAACTATATGACGTTCTAAGTTCTGAGTGAGTGGATCTCTGAGCTGGTGTGATTGATGGAGGTGGGGCTCATTTGCATATTCATGATTCTGTGTATACTAAATGAAAGGGTGTAGTTTCAGTCAAGCTATTTTAAGGCATAAAGACATTTAAACGTAATTTTGGTGATCAAAGATGAGTTTTAAGGCATACAATTATTGATTACAGGGGACTTTAAGTACACAATTTATTAATTAATTAGTACATTTCAAATAACTTAAATCATGTTTTAATAAGCTTTTGTCATAATTTAAAGAAGTACACTCATTTTGAGGTGTTGACTAACATACTAAAGCACACGTAAAGTAATAGATTATAATTTTATTTAAATCACATTTAAAGTCTATAGATTCTAAATCGCAACATATCATTACAAATTTATAACACAAGCATATTATGACATTAAATATATATTTT
Organism: Paracanthobrama guichenoti; assembly: GCA_018749465.1. Classification (NCBI taxonomy): domain Eukaryota; kingdom Metazoa; phylum Chordata; class Actinopteri; order Cypriniformes; family Gobionidae; genus Paracanthobrama; species Paracanthobrama guichenoti. The sequence goes on along the minus strand of CM031963.1, from coordinate 23,973,580 downwards.
TGTTTGCCATAAATGCGTGCCTTGTACATTCAGCAGGACACTTTTAACTGTATTTCAACAGACAATAGAAGTAATTATGAAATTACATATAAAGATGTACTTAAGTTGGTCAAAAAACACTTAGGTTCAACTTATTGCATGTAATATACATTTAAACTATAATACAATTTTATATAATTGTAAATAACATGCAATTAGGTGTCCGAAAACATTACAGATTGCACTTAAGTATATTCTTATTTCTATAACAAGTTTTTTTTTTTTCATAAGGGCTTCCTCTAAAGTTGTCAGAAAGAGCTCAATTAACATATTAACTTTTAAATGATTAATTGCTTTTTCTGTGGATTGTTGTATCCCATTACCCTGTCTGGATTCCACAATGGGCCATTTTCCTTGTGGTCAGTGAGCCATGATCTGTGGAGAGCCGCTGGAAGGTTGTGCGCTTTGGGCAGAATCGTACGCGAGGCAGATGTCGCATCATTAAACAGGCCGAGCAGAATGTGGTCAAGGATCGCTGCGTCCATCATTACGGTTCAGGAGAAGCCAAGAGTGACGCATCAGTGTGCCCACGGGGCAGATACAAAATGCTGCTGACATGGCACCAGAGGTCAATACTGTTTTCCATAGCCGTCCTCACATTGTACAGTGAGAGAGCGGGAGGAAGAAGGCGCTTGGGCGCACTACATTCCAGTGCATCAGATAATCCAATTTAAAGATGGAGCTGAGGATGATATTGCTCAGCGCGTGATGAAAAGCAATTCCGTTCATATAATAAACAGCTGCACAGGAAATGTAACTACTGTGCTTACGGGAATGTGCTATTACTTAGTGCTTCCTAATAAAGTGGAGGAGTAAATGCCTGAAATGGCAAAAAAACTAAACAAAAACAAAAGCTAGCTACTGTATTAGATCTCTCAAAATTAACATTGCTGGTTTGGGAAGACATAAACCAAAAAAAAAGGATGATATTATAATTCACTCATACGTTTGCATATTTTGTTCCATAGAAACGCACATTTGACAGTAAAGCTTATGTAGGGTGTACTCACACTAGGCACTCTGAACAGTGCACGAGCGCATTTGACCCCCAAAGCCCGGTTTGTTTGACAAGTGCGAGCGCTAAGTTCCGTACCCTGGCGTGGTTTGTTTGGCTGGACCTGGCCCACTTGGAAGAGGTGGGCCAGAGTGCGGTTCTGTTGGGCTTGAGTGCGGTTCGCATGCAGCCAGAGCACAGAACAGCTGTGCGCTACTGTCATCATTACGACAGCAAACACCACGAGACATTCTCGATTAAATCAAGTATATTTAGATTTATAACAGCCCTGGTTCTCACCTTATTGATGAACATGAATTGTAGTTTGAGAGTAAAGCTGCAAATTCCTCCATCAAAGTCAGCTGCCTTCATAATAATCTTCTGATACGTGCAGTGCAATCAAGTAAAAATCACTGCGCGGCATAAATTATAAATCTATTAGGCAGTCTATTAGCAAAAACGCTTTTCTTCCCGTCGTCGTCTTCTTCAAAAAAGATGCATCGCAAATGACGCAAGCGTGCTTCGGCCCGGTACGTTAAGTGCAATATGAGTGCAGGCCGGTGGGGGAGTGGACAACAACAACAACAACATATTATACAGAGTAACAAAGTATTTTTACTTGCGACTTTACATGATTTTACTCTTTCGCGCTCACACCACTGATCTATACAAGTGTCGCACACATAAAGCCACCTCTCAAACAGCTTGTGACTTGCAAGTACCAAACAGACTTGTTTTTCGTGGCTTACTTAAATGGTCAAAAACATACAAAATTGTCAAAATGCCTGTCTTGCTGAGTATTCAAACATTCAGTGACTAGTTGAGAGAAAACATATGTTGTGTAACAGTATTGGATCCGTGCATAAGCTCTAACTTGACAGACAGCAGCAGGTTTATTAGGCTGCTGTCACTTTAAATCAAAGAACAAAAGACGAGAAAATCACTGTCTGCTCTTGACTGAATAACTTTTGTATCTGCATTTAATTTTTACAATGAAAGCTATCCGGTGATATTTTACATTTGACTATTTTAATTTCTGTAGCATTTCTTACCTGAAAACCACTGTATACCCACCTGAAAAACTTAAAGCAGAGTTTGTCTGTCTCTTTATTCTACTGTATTTATTTGTGCTAGTTTGCAATTAGTTTATTACTGACTGTTTACTTGTCTTTTTATTTAGAAAATGTAGTTCAATGATTCAAATACAGCCTCCATGTAACAAAATTACCTAAATTATCAAAACATTATCTGTATATGGCAGTTTTCCAGTATCGAATATTGATATTTTTCAAGGTATCATATCGAAGTTAGAAATTCCAGTATCACGACAACACTAGTTCACGGGAACGAGAAGAGACAATATTTTAGCACCATTTTTAATAAATAAGAAAGATTCAGGAGCAGTTATCTTTGTTTATACAATCTGGATGCTCAGAATTACTATATTCTACACAGTTTATACAAGTAAGTTAAGTTAATCGCCGTTCTTATATGTGCTGCTACACCCACACAGACGCAAGCCCCGAAGCCAGATCACTTTCACTTGCGTCCTCACAAAACCGTTTGAACATTGAAGCGATTTTAGACATCTGCCGGAATGCAAGAGGGGATCGCTATCCGCTTAGTCCACTCCCGTAGCGCAAGTCAATGGCGAAACCAGGCTCCAGGTGAAGAAAGATTGTTTTTTTGGCGCCTGACAACGCTTATATAGTGGCTGGGCCAGCCAACCAGGCGATTGTCAGGACGCCATTGGCTATTGCAAGCAATAGAGTGATTCAATCAGCCCTCAGCATTTTGAGGAAAAGGGTTTTCCCCATACATAATGTTGAGAGACCGACTCGATAAAGGGAACCACAGCTTCATAATTAATAGAGACGCAAGACTAATTCACACACACACAAATCACTCTTTCATTAATGCATTCAAATAAATGTAATGCATCTAATGTACAACAAACAGAAATCTGTAAGAAATGTTACGACCTATAGAGACAGAGCGATACGCGTCATAATCTGAAAACCACACCCACCGGGAGGAAAAACAAACCAACCATCTCCATTGACTTTGTATTGTGTGAAGCGGCCTCCTTGTCATTTCTGACTATAACAAAAAAAAGAACAATGTCTAAAAGCTGATATGTGACAAGGTGTACAGCAAACAAGCTAAAAGAAACCCAGAAGTTTTTATAAGATGTTGACCCAAAAAACGAGTGTTTAAGGACACAAAAGTGGCTAGAGGCAATTGAGACAGAGCATGACATGTTACATTACACTGAGAACTACACCCACTGGAAGGGAACGTAATCAGCGACAGGAAATATAATATATAAAACTGACATTTGGATATTTGACTTAAGTGACAGAATGTTTACTGCACATGTAGGCATACTGAGTGTCGGGATCCCAAAATGTACCCATTCTTCCTGCTGAAGCTTCACGTCTTATTGCCTGTATCCACTTTTGTTTTTTTTTGGGTCGACAGCTTATAAAAACTTAGTTCTGTGTTTTTTTAGCTTGTTTGCTGTACACCTTGTCACATATCAGCTTTTAGACATTATGTTTTTTGTTATAAGTCAGAAATGACAAGGAGGCCGCTTCCCTCAATACAAAGTCAATGGAGAGCGTTGGATTGTCCCCCATTAGAACTGCACTTTTCCATTAGAATAAAATCTCACCTTTAATAGTTGAACATATTTACAGTACAAACTAGAGCCCGACCGATAAAGGATTTTTAAGGCAGATATCGATACAAATATTTGGTGATTTAAAAATCCGATATTCCGATATATCGGCTGATATACATTTATATATATAAAAAAATTTTTAATAAAAATAATAATAAAAAAACCAGAAAGGCGTAAAAAAAAAAAAAAAAAAATTAAACAGATTTCCCTTACATTAGTTATTTGTAGTCATTCATGATCCCTCAGCCTCTAAAAAATAATAACGCAGTTTAAAAATAAACTGTTTTATTGTCACAACAGAACAGAGGAACATAAAAATATAATAAAGTTCTGATAAATAAAATTTATAAAAATACAAACTTAAGATATGAAACTTAAAGTCCTTTGGACAATAAACAAACAAATAAATAAATAAATAAATAAATAAATAAATAAATAAATAAAAAGTTACCAGTATTAATAGACGTGGTAAGCTTCATAAATATAACTTTGAACAAGTTAAGTTCTAAGTTCTGATAAATAAATACAACAGCAAAATATAAACTATATACAAATGTCAACTTGCTTATCCCTTTACATGCACTCTTAATTCTATCCATCAAGCTACAACAAACCATTTTCAATCCTCATTTTCTGCCTGCCTTCTAAAATCTACTCCTCAGTGATGCAGTAAATCCATCATGTGACTCGTTAATGCTGCGTCTGAACGGAGTCAGCAACGCACTTTCGTTCACTCCGCACGTGCCTAACGTACAATTTACAGTGCAGGGACTGGAACTACAAATATACTAGTTATAAATACAGTAATCGTTACTTTATTTAGGCAGAATAAGATCATTGTGATTTCCAAGCGCATTAAATGTTAGCGGTCTTCCACTGATAGCCATGGCATTAGCTAGCTTTGTGGTTAGCTAAAGTCTATGATAAACCATAATTTAGAAATGGACAACGTCAAACTGCAAAATACTGTAAAACATACTTTTTCATAATAACGGGCAGGGGAGAGATGATACGTCTCATGCTGTCAAACTGTCACGCTATTAAAGAAATACATCTTATTCAGGTCACACTGACCGAGTTAAACTGACAGTCAGTCAACTATAATGTAACAACCTAACCTAACGTAATTACTAGCTCATTCCGTTTCACTCTTGGCTTACATGTAACAGCAAAACTGGACTTGGCAGTCACGAATCTTGTCATGCTTATTTGAGTTAAGAGAACTGATGGGGATGCGCTTTTAATTGTTATTCAAGCAATGTATGTCTCGTGACAGTTGCCGACTTACCACGCACTTCACGGATGATCTCGGTTGTGAATGTTCGCGGCGCGCAGCGTGACTGGCTGGATCAGCTGGTATTGCCAACCGGCACGTTGTAGAGTGCCCTCTGGTGGACAAACTATGAAACGCCAACACTCATAATGTGGTTGAGCGGTTTCGTCCGTTTTTATTATTTTTTTAAATATTCATTTATTGGCCATCATAAATGCCGATACAGATAGTTTGGAAAATGCCTAATAACGGCCGATGATATCGGCCTGCCGATATATCGGTCGGGCTCTAGTACAAACCTTATCGGTGAACTATGAGGGCGGAAAAAAAAGAAAAAAAAGAAAGAAAAGAAAAGAAAAGAAAAATAATCGTTCATTAATCGTAAATCGAGGTCCAATGTTCATTTAATCGAGATTTTTATTTTAGGTCAAATTGTTCCAGCCCTACCTTAACCTATAATATTTGGCCACTTGTTTATGATAGAAATGCTACACCCACTGTAGCAGAGGGTTTAAACTTTTCTTTTGAAATCGTGATGAACAACAGTTTGCATATTTAAAAAAAATATTGATGTTTTCTCCTGTGTTGGCTTAGGTTTATAAATTATTTGAGTTACAAATCTGGTGAAACTATGCACGTTGCGTTCCCAGATGAACATTAAAAGCAACCCAAACTCGCAGCATATGACTGCATCCAAAATCGCATACTTCCCTGCTATAAAGTAGGTGAAAACAGTATGTGACACAAAGACACACAAAGAAAAAAAAAAAAAAAGTGTCCTAATTCACAGTAGGCAAAAAGTACCCGGATGACTTACTACTTCCGGTGATTTTCTGAAGTGTGCACAGTGGTGTGTACTAAAGTGATGGACACTTTATCCCATGAAGCCACGGCAGTGAAGTGACGCAACGGTCACATGACAAAATAATGACAACATGGCGAATGTAGTACATCCAGATTACATTCATACTAGATCAGAGGTCTTCAACCCTGCTCCTGGGGACCCACTGTCCTGCAAAGTTTATTTCCACCCTGCTTCAGCACACCTGCCTGTGTATTTTCAACAAGTGAAGAGCTTGATTAGCTTCACCTCAAGTTTCAAGTTTATTTGTCATTACACATGTACAAGTACAGTATAACGAAATGAAGTTTGGAGCAAGCCTCCGGGCCTCAGCCATTTCAGGCGCCGCCACACGCTCTCCAGAAATACAAGAATGCAGTTTAGCAAGCATTACATAGCAAACACAACAAAACATAACATAACACAGTACACGTGGTCACGTGATGGGATTTTTTGTATGGAGTGGGAGAGGAGATAGATAAGGACAGATAAGGACAGGCCTCCCAACCGAGAGATAGGGACAAGTGAGGTTCGGGTGGGGTAGTTGATTAGGTCAGGCAAATACAATTTTTTAATCCATTTGATGATCTTCGGTAATTTGTCCGGATCATAATCAATCAATCAGATCTGGTCCTCAGCATTCGCGTCCAGTCTGTGCAGTTTCCCTAGACATTACGTCCAGCCTCGTGGCCAGACCGGTTACAGTCCGTAAAAGTTCACCGATCTGACCCCCGATGGAGCCCACTCTTCCCTGCGTATCCGCAGTCCGGACTGCGTTGTTACGGTTCAGTTCCTCAATCTGTATCACTCTCTGATCTAATTCCTTCAAACGGTCACACACAGCCCCGAAGCATTCCTTAATTTCCACAGACAGTGGCTGGGTGAATTTGCTTGCAGCTGTTTTACCAATCTTCCGATAGGTCAGGGCAATCCCAAAGCCAAAGAATAGGAACCCCGCCATCAATAATCCAATCATGTATAAATCTTCCACCTGTCTTTGATTAGGGTTGGAGCTAAACTCTGCAGGACAGTTGGGCCCCAGGAGCAGGGTTGAAGACCTCTGTACTAGATAAAACATACTTCTTTTAGTGGTTGTGAAGTAATTAATTACTTTAATTATTAATTAGTAATTCAAAATAAGTATCTACTCAAGAGATTATGTGTTTTTGTATGCAGCCATAGAGTTTATTAACCACTTAAGCCCTGGGGCCATTTTTGGGATTTCTGCCTGGATTTGCCCTACCCAAACTGAAAAGCTTCCCATACCCACATACAGTGGTCTAATGCTGCGTTCCAGGCAACCCGTAACCTGTGTTTTTCCAACCTTCTACCCGTGAAAGTACACTGGAACGGTAGTCAAACCCGTGACTTCCCACCCATGAACTCGTACTAGCTCTGACGTCACATAGCCCGCGAAACAACAATGGCAGCCCCTACAGATGCGGTGTTTATGAAAGACGTACACGGTATTTTACAAATGACTTAAAATAAAAGGTATAGTAGCTTCTCTTGCCTTATGCGCTGTTTTTTTTTTTCTCAGTTTCCCTCAAATAAGCAAGGCTAGCGGTGGGTTATGGCACGCACAGAGATAGGTCCCAAAAAGTCAGCGTGTTCCTTTAATGCACAGATAGTATGTAGTAAAAGATAGAGCAATATAATGCAAGCACTATAAAAGTTTCTGCCACAAACTCAAACAACTCCGTCATGCTGATGTCACGAGACAGCTTTTCACCTCGACAAAAAATATTGCCACGTTTTAATAATCACACACTCCTACTAATCACTAGTCTGGCTAGAATAAAAAAATAAATAAAGCGGTACCTTTTACTTTTGTACTTTTATTCATGTAAAATGGAAAAGTAGTCCTTAAAGGGATAATTCACCCAAAAAAAAAAAAATTTACATTTTATGTTTATCTGCTTACCCTCAGGCCATCCAAGATATAGCCTATATCATATAGGTGACTGTTTCTTCAGTAGAACACAAATGAAGATTTTTAACTCCAACCGTTGCAGTCAGTCAGTCGTATAATGCATGTGAATGGTAACAAAATCTATGAGAGTAAAAAAAAAACATGCACAGACAAATCCATATTAAACCCTGCAGCTCGTGACGACACATTGATGTCTTAAGACACGACGGCAGAAGCGCTGGAAGCGATCTCTCGCGCGTATCTCTACACCAGATCATGTACATTGACCTCACTTACCGGAAGTGATCGCGCACAGAAGGCTGTTGGACAGTGGTGTATTAGAGGTAAAAATGATAGAAATACTGTTTGTTTTCTCACACAAACCGATTGTTTTGTGTCTTAAGACATCAGTGTGTCGTCACGAGCCGCAGGGTTTAATATGGATTTGTCTGTGCATGTTTTTTTTTTACTCTCATAGATTTTGTTACCATTCACATGCATTATACGACTGACAGACTGCAACGGTTGGAGTTAAAAATCTTCATTTGTGTTCTACTGAAGAAACAAAGTCACCTATATGATATAGGCTATATCTTGGATGCCCTCTGAGGGTAAGCAGATAAACATAAAATGTAAATTTTTGGGGGTGAATTATCCCTTCAAGGACTACTTTTCCATTTAAAAATCTTCATTTGTAATTGTTCTACTGTTCTACATCACCTATATCTTGGATGACTTGAGGGTAAGCAGATAAACATAACATTTAAATTTTTGGGTGAACTTTAATACTTTTACTTGAATAATATTTGATTGCTTTTACTCAAGTACTTGATTTGTGTACTAACCACTGTGTAAAACTTATTGACATACTTAAAGAGTTGCAGGGTCCAAAATAATTTTTCCATGCTCATAGCTTAATGTGACCGCAACCAAAGAAACCACTGAATAATCCATACTAATACCTTTTCTTCACAATTTCAGTTGTGACTATGTAATATGACTAATGGATATAATAATCCAGAGACTGTGTGCACTTCGGTGGTGCTGAGGTGTTTATATGGTGTGCATTCCACTGCATCCGATGACAAGTGACAGTGTGGAGAAAATATCCACTGAATCAGCAAGACGCCACAGTGAGAATTACTGTTAGTTTGCTCATTACCATGCATTCTTTAAATAAATCTAAAAGAGCTAACTGTGCATTCTTTCTGCGGTTTCCATAAAATATTGCTGTGCTGATTTTGTTCTGAAAAAATAAATAAAAATCATAATTATGTTATTTACGCATATATTCAATTATAACATATAATACTTATAACAAATACTTCCTTTAAAAAAAAAAAAAGAAAAAAAAAAAAGAGATGCATATAATTTATGCCATTATCTATTACTCCCCCGACCCCCAAAATGCAAATCAGTGCAGTTCCACCATGGTACAGAGTTTCCATATGGTAACAACCATTTTTAATATTATTCATATTTTCTCAAGGTTCAGCAAAAATATTGTAAGATAGATACGATCAGTGTTATTGCAGCTATGGTGTAGTTATTTCTGAAAAGTAAAAATAGTATGTTGGATATTTTTATATTTGAGCTTTTCTCTGCATCCCACATATATAAAGACTGGCAAAGGAAGAGGGCAGCACATTAAGCAATATTTGTTGTCTCTCCAGTGCAATCTTAAACTAAATGTACTTGATAGCACTGAGCCTAGTATTGCTCACTATTAGAATCTCTGCTAGTCTGGACTTCCTGTGCAGAAGCAGGAGGTATTATGGTGCATGAATTGTCGACAAACAACAATTGCTCTTTATCGACCATATAGATCCTTTAAGTATAAGATTCAAGATTCAAGAGTTTTATTTGTCACATACACAGTTATATACAGAATATACAACCAGCAGTGAAATGTAAACAGGTCCGCTCCATGGACAGTGCAAATTCACAGTTAAAAACACAAGGAAGAAATTATAATAGAAATAGGATATAAAAAAGTACTATCTATCTTATCTATCTATCTATCTATCTATATATATATATATATATATATATATATATATATATATATATATATATATATATATATATATATATATATATATATATATATATATATATATATATATATCTATATATATATATATTATATATATATATATATAGTCTATATCTGTAGAATTATAAATAATCAAGTCAAGAGAAAAAAGGTAACAAATAAGGATAAAGTGGAATAAAATAATTGAAGTAGACTTTGCAGTGAGTAAACTGTAGACTTATAAATATGTGGTTAACAAATGTATAAAGAGTATAATGTGCAAACAGGTTTATAACAGGTTGTTACACAGTAACAACGAGAACAGAAAGTGCAGTGCAATGTCAGTGTATCGATGTTTATCCTGGCGTGAAGTCACGTGATGTTAAGTGACTGAGTTCAGGAGTCTGATGGCCTGGGGAAGAAGCTCCTCCTGAGTCTCTCAGTTTTGGCCATCAGGCTTGGAAGCGCTTACCAGATGGTAGCAGCGTGAAATGAGGGTTTGCAGGGTGATTAGAGTCCTTGATGATCTTGGTAGCTCTACCTTTGCAGCGTTTGGTGTAGACGCCCTGCAGAGACGGAGAGCTGACCCTGAGATACGCTCGGATAAGCGCACTACTCTTTGCAGGGCTTTGCGGTCATGACTGGTGCTGTTCCCATACCACGCTGTGATGCACTGAGTTAAAACACTTTCTATCGCCCCTAAATAGAAAGTTTTCAGGATAGCTGGTGAAACCCTGAATTTCCTCAGCTGGCGCAGGTGGTACAGTCTTTGCCTGGCTTTTTCACCTGTGTCTGAATGTGAGCAGTCCAGGTCAGGTCCTCGGAGATGTTTACTCCCAGGTACTTGAAGCTGCTCACTCTCTCTCTACTGGTGACCTGCTGATCATGAGGGGAGTATGTCCGTTGCTGTCTCTTCCTGAAGTCCACAATCATTTCTTTGGTCTTGCCAACATTCAGAGAGAGACAGTTGTCCTGGCACCATGATGTTAGATGCTCCACCTCGTCCAAGTATGCCGTCTCATTGTTGTTGGAAATGAGGCCCAGGACAACAGTATCATCAGCAAATTTGATGATAGAGGTGGAGCTGTGTGTGGACAAACAGTCATGCGTGTAGAGAGAGTAGAGCAGGGGGCTCAGGACACAGCCCTGTGGAGCTCCCACACTCAGGGTGATGGAGGTGGACTGGCCTATTCTCACCACCTGAGGCCTGCCAGTGAGGAAGTCCTCAATCCAGTGGCAGAGAGAAGGATTCAGGCTGAGATCCAGGAGTTTGGAGGTTAGCTTGGTGGGAACTATGGTGTTAAAGGCTGAGCTATAGTCTATAAATAGCAGTCTTACGTAGTTCCCACTTTTGCTGTCGATGTGAGTGAGGGAGGAGTGGAGGACATGAGAGATGGCATCTTCAGTCGATCTATTGGGACGATAGGCAAACTGAAGAGGGTCCAAAGTGTCAGGAATGAAGGCGCAAATGGTGTTTTTAATGAGTCTCTCAAAGACCTTCATGACTATAGACATGAGAGCCACTGGACGATAGTCATTTAGGCAAGAGGGTTTACTGTTCTTAGGGACAGGGATGATGGTGGATTTTTTGAAGGAGGTGGGGACCACAGATGTAGCGAGGACTCATTAAAGATAGATGTAAACAACCCGGCGAGCTGATCAGCACAGGACCGCAGAACACGACCTGAGATACCATCTGGCCCGGCAGCTTTCCTGGCGTCCACACGCTTGAGTGCTCTCCGAACTTCATCCTCTGAGACAGAGATCACGTGGTTGTTGCTGCTCTGAGTAATTCCTCTGACGCGCCACTTGGCGGAGTCGCGTGCCCGCGATTACAGTCAAAGCGAGCATAGAAAGAGTTTAACTCGCGTCACGAGCAACGGATCAGCGCTTGCCTCTGCAGAGGATTTAGATCCAAAAGAGCAGATGGACCTCAGACCTTGCCACATGCGCCGCGAGTCGTTGAGTTGGAAATGAGACTCCACTCGGTCTTTATAACGGAGTTTTGCGGCTTTAACTGCTCGTCTGAGAGCATAGCAGGACGATCTGTATTCAGTCATGTTCCCTGAATGGAGACCGGCGTTGTAAGCAGCAGTGCGTCGCGTTCACTGCCGCGCGGATTGAATTGTCCACCCACGGTTTCTGATTTGAGAAGGACGTTATTGTTATTGTTTGCGTGGCTTGCTCTGTAAGCGTGTTGATGAAGCAAAGCGCCACGCTCAGAACTCGCTTACGCCAGCTGAACTCGCTCGAACATGTCCCAATCCACATCGCCCAGAGCTGCCTGTAGCGCGGTCTCTGAGTGGGGTGACCAACGCTTAACTTCCCGCCTCACCGGGGGTTCCTGGAGGAGCTTTTGTTTGTATTCGGGAGTGAGGAAAATGGCGGCATGATCCGATTTGCCAAACGCTGGAAGTGACCGCGCTTTTTATAGGCGTTCTTAAGCGGAGAGTAGCAGTGATCCAGTGTGTTTGCTCCTCGTGTGGGGCAGGAGACGTGCTGGTGAAAGTTTGGCAGGACTTTCTTTAGGTTTGCTTTGTTAAAATCGCCCGCGACAATGAATGCCGCGTCGGGATGTTGGTTTATGACGCCGCTGGCAACATCATGAAGGCCAGATAAAGCCAGCGCTGTGTCTGCCTGCGGTGGGATGTAAACGGCGGTCGCGACAACCGCAGAAAACTCCCTAGGCAGATAGAATGGGCGGCAGATGATTGTTAAATGTTCCAGATGAGGCGAGCAGGACCACGAGAGAATGGTGATGTTCCTGGGATCGCACCATTTCTTGTTGATCATGAAACACACTCCACCGCCTTTGGATTTACCGGCCTCGGCTGTTCTGTCCATCCGAAAAACAGAGAAGTTCTCCGACGGCGTCACAGCTGTGTCCGGGACCGCGGGCGTGAGCCATGTTTCAGACAAACAATAGATATTACAGTCAATAGATATTATAACGATGACTGTGTCCTACATTACCTCTGGTGAATATACAGATGCCATTAAAAGCACTCTGCGTTAACCTTAACTTCGGTCATTCTTTCTGCCTTCAGAAATACAAAGTCACTCTTTCATTTCTGTCATTCTTTGCCCTCTGTAGTTCATATGTCAATATGCTGACCATGTCCTTTCTCAACATACCTGCAAACACACACATGCAGCTTGTGTGTATGCAGCTGCAGAGGGGCGGGCGAGTCACCCTGTGAGCAACTCATCTGTGAAATTAATTACGGGCTGCTCACATTCATTCCTCCAGTGATATGATGAAGGGGCCGCAGCTATTACAGTAGGGGGAGAAAAGGCGGTGCGCTAAAATGGTCTTTTGATCCACCTCTCAGCACAGCTCATGTGTGAAAACTGCCGATTTCTCATTAATCCTTCCATTTCTTTACTTAATTGACAATGAGTGCCTGGAGATCTCGCTGTGTGTGTGCATTTGTATAATAATACATGTGACATTTGTCTATACGTGCACGTTTTATGAATAGCGACAGGCCTGGGTTTGAGAAAAAAAAAAAAAAAAGTGTAAGAAAGAGTTATGTAGCCAAAACGTGCCACAGAAACAATATAGACCCAAGTCTTTTTTTTAAATATTATATACACAATACATGTATAAAAAAGTGCTGCAATATATTGTACATAGTGTCATTGTACATATATGGTAATCTAAGGTACTTAAAAAGAAAATATCACAAAATATCAAGAGAACACACAAAAAAAAAAAAAATTATATATATAAAAAACAAAAACACACAAAATATCTAACATTATGACCACTGACAGGTGAAGTGAATAACACTGATTATCTCTTCATCACGGCACCTGTTAGTGGGTGGGATATATTAAGCAGCAAGTGAACATTTTGTCCTCAAAGTTCATGTGTTAGAAGCAGGAAAAATGGCAAGTTTGACAAGAGCCAAATTGTGATGGCTCAATGACTGGGTCAGAGCATCTCCAAAACTGCAGCTCTTGTGGGGTGTTCCCAGTCTGCAGTGGTCAGTATCTATCAAAAGTGCTCCAAGGATGCACGTGGGGAGCGAAGGCTGGCCTGTGTGGTATGATCAAACAGATGAGCTACTGATGCTCAAATTGCTCAAGAAGTTAATGCTGGTTCTGATAGAAAGGTGTCAAAATACACAGTGAATCACAGTTTGTTGCGTATGGGGCTGCATAGCCGCAGAACAGTCAGGGTGCCCATGATGACCCCTGTCCACTGCCGAAAGCACCAAGCACAAAGCATGTGAGCATCAGAACTGGACCATGTAGCAATAGAAGAAGGTGGCCTGATCTGATGAATCACGTTTTCTTTTACATCACGTGGATGGCCGGGTAAGTGTGTGTCGCTTACCTGGGAAACACATGGCACCAGGATGCACTATGGGAAGAAGACAAGACGGCGGAGGCAGTGTGATGCTTTGGGCAATGTCCTGCTGGAAATCCTTGGGTCCTGCCATCCATGTGGATGTTACTTTGACACTTACCACCTACCTAAGCATTGTTGCAGACCATGTACACCCTTTCATGGAAACGGTATTCCCTGGTGGCTGTGGCCTCTTTCAGCAGGATAATGCACTCTGACACGAAGCAAAAATGGTTCAGGAGTGGTCTGAGGAGCACAACAAATTCCCCAGATCTCAATCCAATCAAGCATCTGTGGGATGTGCTGAACAATAAGTCCAATCCATTGGAGGCTCCACCTCGCAACTTGCTTAACTTAAAAGATCTGCTGCTAACATCTTGGTGCCAGATACCACAGCACACCTTCAGGGGTCTAGTGGAGTCCATGCCTGGATGGGTCAGGGCTGTTTTAGCAGCAAAAGGGGGACCATCACAATACATAATGCTATGCCTCATCTCTGTGTGTGTTTAATAAAAAAAACAGACAAGACAAGACTAAGATATATTTTATTTATCTAAAAATTAAACATTACTATAATTAGACATTACAATAGACTGAAAACAGCCAGTTAAGTGGACACTACTATACAGCTATACCAACAAAAAAAAAAAGACTAGCTAAACGTCAGCCTGACTGATATTGTCTACGGCCTCTATGGTAAACTATGGTAATGCTAATGACAAAGATTTTTGAATTAGAATTATGCAAGAATAAATCTTGTAAACAAGAATATAAGAAAGCAAAAGCATGCACATACTGATTTTCAAGGGCAGCAGAGCATTTTGTCTCATGTAAGAGCATTACACTCATTGCTGCAATCATTGAGACATATGCGCAGTGGCCAGGTGTCACCAGTGTTCGCCACACTGGGGTGCTCTCCTCTTTAAACAGGGTATGATGGGGGTCATTACAAATCTCTAATTTGCTTCGCTCTCGCCACTATTCATAGTGACAGCAGCTTGTGTCTTAAAAAACCCGCAGAACAGGCTGAAAATAGACTCACACGGCAAAATAAATGCCCACGCCTGAGGGGACTAAGTGTATCCATGTCTAATCTGGTTACGTATACCAGCCGGACACAGCCGTCCGCTGCCAGAGCCTGGCGTGTGAGGAAAGCAGCTCAGTGACAGCTCTGAGGAACTGCTCTGTTCCTGCCAGACTCTCTGGGCCATGCTCCAAACGGACATCCTACATGAGGTGTGCTACTAAGACATCTTACTGAGATCCAAGTCTTCAATTTCCTTTTCCACTTCTACCAAAGAGTATTTCTTATAAACCGAATAAATCATTTTTAGCAACGTGGAAAAGCATGATAGGGTGTCAACCACATTTTCTACTGATTGAGAGAGGAAATACTGCAGTAGATTGACTAGAAAGCCCTATTTTACTGTCATGAGTGAATATTGTAGAAAAATTCCACACTAGAGTTAATACAGGTTTGCAAAGCCCGACAAAATGATGTTGTGGGGAGACAACCAATAAAACACAAAAGACCTGCAACATGCTCATTACAGACACATGAATACTAAAATATAACCAGAGTGCATTATCCTGCTGGAAGTAGCCATCAGAGAATGGGTACATGGTGGTCATAAAGGGATGGACAGGGTCAGAAACAATGCTCAGGTAGGCCATGGCATTTAAACGATGCCCAATTGGCACTAAGGGGCCTAAAGTGTGCCAAGAAAACATCCCCCGCACCATTACACCACCACCACCAGCCTGCACAGTGGTAACAAGGCATGATGGATCCATGTTCTCATTCTGTTTATGCCAAATTCTGACTCTACCATCTGAATGTCTCAACAGAAATCGAGACTCATCAGACCAGGCAACATTTTTCAGTCTTCAATTGTCCAATTTTGGTGAGCTTGTGCAAATTGCAGCCTCTTTTTCCTATTTGTAGTGGAGATGAGTGGTACCCGGTGGGGTCTTCTGCTGTTGTAGCCCATCCGCCTCAAGGTTGTGCGTGTTGTGGCTTCACAAATGCTTTGCTGCATACCTTGGTTGTAACGAGTGGTTATTTCAGTCAAAGTTGCTCTTCTATCAGCTTCAAATCAGTCGGCCCATTCTCCTCTGACCTCTAGCATCAACAAGGCATTTTCGCCCACAGGACTGCCGCATACTGGATGTTTTTCCTTTTCACACCATTCTTTGTAAACCCTAGAAATGGGTATGCGTGAAAATCCCAGTAATTGAGCAGATTGTGAAATACTCAGACCAGCCCGTCTGGCACCAACAACCATGCCACGCTCAAAATTGCTTAAATCACCTTTCTTTCCCATTCTGACATTCAGTTTGGAGTTCAGGAGAGTGTCTTGACCAGGACCACACCCCTAAATGCATTGACGCAACTGCCATGTGATTGGTTGATTAGATAATTGCATTAATGAAAAATTTCATTACAAACAGGTGTTCCTAATAATCCTTTTTAGGTGAGTATTTCATTTGAAGAAGACATGATGAAATATGTGCGCATACACGCTGCTGGTTCATGTTTAGAGCACTAGAGTATATGAAATATGTGCATAATCTTAAACGCACTCACTCCGGTCTGTATCTGATATACATGATTCATGTGGTGAGTGTTGTTAATCTCATCGCCACGTGTTATTTCTTCCACTGTAATGCGATCTCAGCTAGGTCCTCACTACAGTGCGACAGTGAAACGGGACCCCTCTCAAACAGTGTTGCGCTTTCATTCTTCTTCGAAACACAAATTAAAATATGTTTTAATGAAATCTGAGAGATTTCTGTCCCTCCACTGACAGCCTGCGCAACTACCACTTCAAAGTTCATAAAAAGATCGTAAATTAATTCATATTGAGCGGTTTAGTCCACATTTTCAAGACGATCGCTTTATATGACGAACAGGATTAATTTAGAATTAGAATGAACCTCATTGGTTCTCGCTGAAGCTCAAACGTGCCGCGTAACACTAGAATGGCGAACTTCTCTTTGTTGTCATTCAGAACAAGTAGTATCAAGGCAAAGACAGCCAGGAAAGCATATAAAAATTAAAAAAAAAGTAAATATTGAACAACTTATTGAGCCCAAAGTGGGGGGAGAGAGAGAGAGAGAGAGAGAGAGAGAGAGAGAGAGAGAGAGAGAGAGAGAGAGAGAGAGAGAGAGAGAATGAATAGACTGCAATAAAACTGTCATGTGTCTGCATCTGTTGAGTGCAGCACATGGCACAATCCCAGAGCGATTGTTTTCACAATCACATCATCCCTCCACAATAAACGGCGGTCCCATATATGCGTTAATGCTGTTAGAACAGAGCATCAAAAAACTAAATAACAAAGCCCTCTGATGAAACAACAAAAGCTTTACTTTCACTACAGTCGTTGAGGGTTACTTTTCCTTTACTTGGCTTGTCTCTCTCTAGAGACTTCACTACATCACATACCAGTTGCCATGTCCTGATTACAGCCACTGTAAGGAGGAAACATTACCCCAGGGAACAAGAGTAGTGATCAACTTTCACCAGTGATAACACAGATAGAGAATACAACTTTAATGTACTGATGATGCAATCAAGGTGTTTCAGGCCAGTCAAAAGAAAACTTTAAGCTCAAACTGCCATAAAAGCTACAACACACTGCTGCAATGCTGCAGTTGTATGGGAATGTGAACTGAAATGTGAACTGAAATTAGTGTTTATTATGCCGTATCAAGAGCTAGAACTAATAGCTAACAGAGCTAACAGCCTAAAGTGTAATTTCTGCACCCCTAGCGTCACCAAACGGAAATGCAAATATAACAATGAACCCAAACAGGTTTCCCCAAACAAAGTGGAACAAAAAGATAACCCCACCCCCAAACCCACGCCATTGGTTGAGACAACGTTGATAGGTGTGTGGTCGGGATGTTTAAAATATCGTTTCGAGTTTTAGTGACATGATATCCATCTAAAATATACTGAATGTTAAGCTATTAGACACACTTCAACTGGATCTGTCACTGCAAATATGAATGAAGCAGAAGTGCTGCATCTTCTTGGCTTGATGTAATACACCTGTGGCATCTGAGCTTTATTTACAGGATATGACCACACTTCCTAAACTTATGGCTCCTTGTGTGCCATCATACATACTGAATTAAACAACCTTGTAGGCAACTCTGGATTGGTTATGACAGCTGTGAATGCATTTCACCAGTGCTACGGGGTTGTTCTTACCTTACACGGGAACGGCAGAGTAGATGCAACTTTTTCCATAGCCAAGTTCCTTATGCTCGGCGTAAGAGGGCCGCGACAGGTTGGACAACAGCTGAGCTTTTGCCGACACTGGTTACACACCAGATGCCCAGCCTGGCACTGCAAGATCGGAGGCAACACATAGTCGAAACACACCGGGCATTCAAACAACGCTGTCAGTTCGGCTGACTGTCCCGGCAGGGCAGCGACTGGAAGAGTTACAGAGGCCGCGGGCACAGTACCAGAGCCCGGGACAGAGCCAGATACCCCCGCGGCGGCGGCTGCTGCGGCGGCCGCGGCGGCAGCAGCTGCAGCGGCGGCGGCAGCAGAGGCGGTTGTTCCTCCAGAACCTCCATGCTTACTTCCTCCTGCTTTACCAGCTCCGAGTCCGCCGGCCGCACCACCCGTAGAGGACGGACGGCTCATGGCAAGGAGTGTAGATCTCTGATGGTGTAAAACCCAGACGAGTTCAAGCCCGAGAGCCTCACCATATACTCCCGACTGAAGACAGACTCGGTTCCGAGCAGCCTGAGCCTCCAATCCCCCGCGGATACAACATGGCCGCCATAGTTTGAGAGCGAGTAACGAGTCTATTGGATGAAGGAGATTTGATTGACAGCCTACTCAGCCAATTACAGAGCTGCACTTGACGTTTACGTAAAAGTATACGCAACTGGCTAGTGAAGTAAACAGCAAACAGTTGCACCATCGCACTTCAACACGACTAAAGGATGTTTCACCGTTTTATGCAATCAGAAGATGGCGCATTTAAATGGCCAAAGCTAAACCATTAGAATTAAACCAAATGAAAAAGAAAAAGATATTAAGTCTTAATAAAAAGTTCTTACTGGACTACTAAATTGAAGGAGGCATAAAATTAACAATTCTTTTAATAGCTCTATTAAAATCCCCTCCTTTCTGGTTCAATATATATTTTTAATATGTACATTTAAGATCGTGTTTCTGTTTCTACAAAAATAAAGAAAAAAAGTGTTCCATTTACATACACAAATAAATATGATTTGATTTAATTGAAGGTGTCATTGTTATATATTTAAGTGTGGAGTCATTTTAATTAACATACTATATGGATAGGATTAGTGTTTGGTTGACGCATTGGTTAGTTGCATGTACTTATGCATAATTTACTGTTGTTATTATTATGGTAAGTACATGATACAAAATAGATAACAAGGACACTGTAAAATAAAGTGTTAATTATAATTTTACTGCGGCAACATGCTTTACCAGATACACCTTTATACAGTTGGCCAGCTGACAATTTTTAATTCACAAACTGTACATCTCATTTGCTGCCTCTAAATTAAATCAGTATATCGGCAGGATATATCAGTATCAGCATCCTGGAGTCAAACACTTGTCTAACCAGCTCCTCTGCTGGCATTACATTGTTTCATTAAAAATATATAAATTCAATTATTTCTAATTACATTTTACTTACACCTAATATTATGAGTTGAAATTATCTCAATAATTACACTGCCCTTGGTGATTAAATGGCTCACTAAACTAAATATGTAGTTTAGTATTTAGGATAGTTAAACTCAACCACTAAATGAAGTCTGTGAAACATAAAAACAACAAAACACAATTTATCAATTTATTTTATTTTTACTTACAAAAATAACAATAAATGGCAATATGTAATGGTAATGGTAATATTCTAAACAAGACAATACTACTAAAAGGCAGACTCATAGTTATCAAATGCTTATTTACAGAATCACTTTTGCTTCCATACGTAAGAAACCGCAGCAGGTCATAAAGCATCATAGTCATCCTCATCTTCATGCTTCCTCTTAAGAGACGTAGATTCACTAGATGAATTCTGCGACACCATATTGGTAGTAATGAGGATGTTCTTGGAGCCGATGAGAGAGGGGTTGATGAGGACATTCTGAACCGTGGGAGTGGTAGGAGTAGCTGAGAATGAAAAATTAAATAATTTATAATTAATGAGGTTACCTCTATAATTCACCACAAGCCTGTCATGTTTTTATTCTTCTTACAGTACCCATGAAAAGTTTGGAAACAAATGTTTCTGAAAGAAGTCTCTTATGCTCATCAAGACCGTATTTATTTAATAAAAATAAAAAAAAAAAAGCGTAAAAGCAGTAATACTGCAAAATACAGTATTGAAAAAGAAAGAGAGGATGATTTTCTACTTTAATATATTTTAAAATGTAATTTATTCCTGTGATGGCAAAGCCAAATCTTCAGCATCATTACTCCAGTCTTCAGTGTCACATGATCCTGCAGAAATTATTCTAATATGCTGATTTGTTCAGGGTTCCCACTCTTTCATGAACACCAGATTCAAGGAATTTCAAGGACTTTTTAAAGCATCTTTTATTTTATATCAAGCACAATACATACGATAAAGGTGGGTTTGCTACTGCCAATCTGGACAGTATCAAAGACCTACCTGTATTTATCACTGCAGTTACGCTAAGGCATATACTGACAACTAAAATACTTTAATTCAACGAGGAAAGAGGCTGGTAGAGTGTACAAGAGAGGGAAGGAGTTTTAACGAGAGATGCAGTTTGCAGCTCTTATTCCTGCTTTTAACATTTACACACTGGTTTTAGTTCTTTTTACAAATCATTACTTAAATATTATTTTTATAAATATTATAATATATTATTTTAATTAAAACATTAAAATAATATTACATGCATGAATTTTCCAATTAAATGAAAAGATTTGGACAAGTTAATTGCTAGCCATTAATAATATGCAAAATTATATATTAAATCACCTGTACATGGTACCTTTTTTAAAATAAAGGCTTTTAAGATCTTTTTAAGACCTGCACAGGATGAGATCAGTGTTTATTGAAACATCCTAAACCATAAAATGACTGTTTAAAAAAAAAGAAGAAAAAACACTTTACAGTTGAGGTAAGTTGACAAAAACAAGTTAAAAACCTTCACATTTCAGCTTATAAGCCTTTAAGAAAAGGCAGGAATCAAAATAAGTGATTATATTAATAAATAATCTCTATTATTCAAATTAGTAAATGATTGTTAGGCTGCATTAACTAGGTCATCCGGAACCGGGAACACTTCCCATAACACCTGATGTACTCGTTACATCATAAGAAGAATGGCACCTACACTAATGTTAGTCTCTCTGTTTATCCCAAGGTTTACTGCAGTCAGCCGGATCCGGGCCGTATCCAGACCAGATGGTGGACCTGCGCCTGGACATGACCTACGCATCCCTGAAATGTCTGCAGAGAGCGTGTCAAATAAACTCCCCCCTGTAAATTCTGCATCGACACGACATCCTCATTAAACCCGTCTCCGGCATGATGACTCCAATCTTTCGAATATCTATTTACCTAGTATGACTTAAGACCTGCAATGTTGCCAGAATTATAACCATACACTGTTTGTTCGTCAGCCAGATTAGAACTGGCACCCTGACTGAGCCTGTTTTTTTTTCTCCATCCTGGCCCTGAAGGAGTTTTGGTTCCTTGCCACCGTTGCCTCTGGCTTTTGGCTTGCTCAGTTGGGGACACCTACATTTCAACTATATTACCGATCTGCCCGCATTGACACTATATGATACTTGAAATTAGCCAGATAACATCACCGTTTTCACCAGAGCGGCTGTACAGCTTCTCATCGATCCACCAGTTCGCATTTACAACTCTGTGTGTAATCTAAAAATATGCTTTAATATGCATTAGTCTGAACAAACCAACTGATGCGCTGGAAATGCAATTTCACTCTTTGACAGTAGATGGCGCTTATGGAACAGCAGAAATATATTGGTTTCCCCGGTAACCTCTGTAAACAAAGGAGTTCTGCTTATAAACACTACTTTATTAAGCGTTATTCGTTGGAACTTTGATAAACCCATTTTTATGTAGCTCAACACTGAGCCAAGCATCTTCCCTGGCACTAAGCTAGTTAAAAAGCTCCACGTTATGTGCTCATTATGCAGAGCTGCCTGCATGTGTTCACGATCCATCCGCTCACGCAGCATTTTTTCAGGTTTTTCTCGCTCGTTTAGTTCTGGCTTTGGCTGCGCATAAAGGCCAATTTTTGTAATAGCACCATGTTACTCTAACAAAATGTATTTCATGCTTAATTCAAGCACTTTCAAGGACCCATGTTTGTTTTCAAGTACTTTCCAGTCCTTGAATCCATGTGTCTGAAATTCCAGGACTTTCAAGTACTTTCAAGAAGCGTGGGAACTCTGTTTGTTACTCAAGAAATATTTCTTATTATTATTATAATCAATATTGAAAACTATTGTGCTGCTTAACATTTTTGTGGAAATGATGAATAGAAAGTTCAATGAAGAGGACAGAGCCTTTACAGCTCGTGCCTCGGGTACTCTATCAAAATCTATCAAAACATCTGTTTGTTTGTGATTATCATCTCTAAAGTAAATTTTTAGCATGCGTTTTAAACCCATATCAGTTTAAACCTCTAATATATGGCTTTCTGAGCGCACACACCTGAAGCACACGCACATAAACCTGGCTGTCAGGTAGCAAGTCCCGTGAGAAGTTAACAAATAGAGTCTGTTATGTCTGATTTTGTTTTGTTTTTCCCGCAACAAACCAACTAATACAATTTTGGTCGACCAAGCCTTTTCTAGTCGACTGAAGGTTAGTCGACTACTAGGGGGCAGCCCTAATTTTAACCCATCTAACTTTGTGCACACACATTAGGAGCAGTGAGTAGTGATCTCACACACACACGGAGCAATGGGCAGTCACTGACTGCAGCTCCCGGGGAGTGATTGGGAGTTTAGTGCCTTGCTCAAGGGCACCTCAGTTATTTCCTGCCGGTATTGAGAACCTTCAGGTTGCAAGTCTGACTCTATAACCATTAGGCCATAACTTCCCCAGAGACTTAAGAGCATAAGAGACTTCTTTCAGAAATATTAAAAAATTATAATGTTTCCAAACTTTTGACAGGTACTGTATCTCAATCAATAGCTTAACTTTTGACCTGCTCACTGATTTGGCACAAAATCTTCATTAAATCTGTCATCAAAAGCAGAACTGCTTGTTCTAAGATGGAAACTGGTACCTGATTTGACAGAGGCAGCCTGTGAATTGGGAATCTGAACGGTGAAGCGCTGGCCGGTCAGTGACACAGGCGTTCCCACTTTTGTCCCCACTGTCTGCACTGACGGAGTACCTGCAAAACACAATGAGGATCCTGAAAACGTTAGTTTTAGTGTTTTAGATTTAGCTGGTTTACCAATGAGAACAAAGGCAAACTACTAAAAGCACTTTTGTAAAAAGTTAGCTTAATGAATGCATGCTGGAAATCGTGAGCATGCAAAGTGTCCTGAAAAATCTTTTGGTTTATACAAAAAGTATTTAGAATAACTGACCAAGAGTTGGAGTGCTTGGCCTACTGGACACTGCCCCCACACTCAACCGTGGCACTGTTATCCTGCCCGCAGACGAAGACACCTAAACATGCAAATCAGAACCATATCAGACTCTACATTTTCATTTACAGCCGTTTGTTTTATTTAAAGAACCAAGATTTCCTAGAATGGGTAATCCCAGCCTGATCTGCCGGTGATTTGATTTCGCCCTGCAGCTCAGTCTGGAAACCTGTACATTCATTTCTACTGCTTCTGTTACACTTTTGCGGGAACCAATCACACTGACTTATCCACCTGGCGCGCTATTGGTGGGTTTAACACGATGATGAATAGAGAAGCAATGGATCGTTGCCCGTTGATCACGCCTCTTGTGGTCTGATTGGTTGAAGGAATATCCAATTGAGTCATTTGAATTATGATCATTTATCACGCCTCAGCTAATTTCAACATTTACTAATGCATTATTAAAATCTTGTTAACATTAGTTAATGCACAGTGAACTAACATGAACAAACCATGAACAGCTGGATTTTTATTAACTAGCATTAACAAAGATTAATGCTGAACAACACGTTCATAGTTAGTTCATGTTAGTTTATCAACCAATTATCAACATTAGTTCAACTAATGCATTAACTAATGTTAACTAATACAACCTTATTGTAAAGTGTTACCGATAAGTGTATACATTATCTATACATTAATTTAAAAAGGCAACTAAAAAGTAACACACACACACATACATACATACACCATACATACTGTCAATCGATTAAATTAATTAACCAATTAAATCACACAATGTAGAAACAACAAAGGGAGTAGCCTATATTTTAAATATTTGCTTAAATGGCATCTTTTTGTGAAAGAAGGCCAGTATCACTGATAATGTCCGTCTTTCATAAAAAGATGTCTCTATAAAACATTCTTAATTTTAGCCATTAATCATAGCCATTCAGCATTACAGTATAATTGAAATCTTCTAAACATTTATTATGCTTTAAATAATAAAATAACTTTTAATTTAAGTCAACTTTGAACAATCTTCACATAAACCCATTATAATAAATGTCACATTTACAACTGCCCTTCAATATAATCAGGGCTTAATTTTTTCTAATGGTCCAGTCAGACCATTTCAGATTTTTACTTGCCCTGTCAAAATGCACAAAAAGTTAATGTTTTCGTTGTTTTTGACCCATGTGACCTTGTAAACAGTGCTAGCAGGTAGGAAATGTACAGAAATTGAATAAAAGTTATCAAACACTTTAGTCTTCACTGCATAAATTAAAATACAGATTAATCCTTATTAATCCTTTTTTTAAATTTGTTTTTTTTTAATATGGTGTGGTCACATTAACCATTGGTTAATTCGTCTGTGAATTTTCATGGAGAAAATCCATTAATTTCAATAAAAGAGCATGTGACTGAGAATTGCGTGCAAGGGTAAAAAAAAAAAAAAAAATTCTCCACAGATTTTGCAATGAGTTCAACTTGGTCACAGGAATTTGCCGTGTTGGCCAACAACAGAAAGTTGCTTGATTTGAAAAGTGACTTCTGTGAGCAGTGCTTTATACATATGCTATGGGCCACCTTTGCCCACAAAAATCCCTGAAAATTGTGACTACACTTTTGTAAATTGCCTTGGTAAAAAAGAGTGGGATCCCTAAAGAACATTCAGCTCCTAAAACATCGGGACACCTGAAAATTACATTAATATTTATTTTAGTTTTTTTTTTTTTTAATTAACAGAAAAAAGATTATACCATAAATTAATATAAGTTTTAAAAGACAAAACTATTGCCTTCAAATATTGTTATGGATAAAAGTTGGGCCTCAGAGTCAAAAAAAGTTGAAAATCACTGCATTACCGGTACAATAACTGTAGTAATAACAACCCTCTACAATGTGAATGTGTAAATCACTCATATATTGCGACTAAATCTTCACTCTGGGCTACTAAATGTCGATCATTAGCCATTGGCTAATAAATTACCAGTGTGTGTGTTAGAGGCTAAGAATAAGTTTAGCATAGATACATTTTCACTCGTTGAACACTCATCAAGCGATCTGTACTATTTCAAATCAGCTTAAATGGATGCACAGCGCACTTGTATTTGACGTACCGTAAACTCTAGTGTGAAGGCGCACGACTCGCTGTCGCTTTGCTGAAAGTGCTGCGTTTCTCACGCACATGCAAAGAGAGAGTCTTACATACCACGCAGAATCAACGCAATACATGTAAACGATATTCTTTGTTGTATTTTCTTGTCAAAATAGTTCATTTGGAATTAATTAGCTTTTAAGAACAAGGAGAAGATATGCCGGACTCTCCGGTAGTGGGCAGAACTAATGCGCAAACGGCAATCTCATTGGCTGGCGCTCATCTATTAGCGTGCCTGTTTTGACACTATTAATATTCATGAACCCAGAAGCTCATCAATTTTTAGTGCATTGTGTATTGTTATTAGTAGTAGAATTAGTATTGTTCATGTTCAGAATAAGATGTTCATGTCTTTCTTTCTTCAGTCGAAAAGAAATTAAATTTGAGGAAAACATTCCAGGATTTTTCTCCATATAATGTATTTCAATGGCAAAGGGTTGAAGGTCCAAATCAATGCAGTTTCAAAGGGCTTCAGAAGCTCTGCATGATCCCAGCTGAGGAATAGGGTCTTATCTAGAGAAACCATTGGCCATTTTCTAAAAAAAAAAAAAAAAAAACATTTATATACTTTTTAACCTTAAATGCACGAATTGTGTGTTGTTCTTCACTGCGTATGACGTCGTCATCACGACGGAAAGATCACATTGTAGTACAGACCCAGTGCTGAAAAACTCCATCTCATGTTCTCCTCCAACTTTAACATTTTCCAACATCATTGTTTTACCTTTATTTTTGTAAATGGCAGTTGATTTAGTCTTTAGCCCTATTCGCACAGGATTAGTATTACCTGAGGACCTCGTATAATTTAGAAATTGATTTGGACCTTCAACCCGTTGGTTGCCACTGAAGTCCATTATGTGAAGAAAAATCCTGGAATGTTTTCCTCAAAAAACTTAATTTATTTTCAACTGAAGACATAAGGATAAGATGGGGGTGAGTAAATTATCAGGAAATTTTCATTTTGAAGTGAACTAATCCTTTAAAATCCCAGTGAACCGGAAGTTGCAACTGATTTTATTTCAGTGCTGTGACGTATTTCCGAGTGAAACGGAATATTGAATAGAGGGCAGGGTTTTACTTCAGCGCTCCTCCTCTCCATCTCTCGCTCACAGCAGACTAACGGTTGGAGGGGAGTGGTTAAGGATATTCAAACCCAAGCTGTCAAACTGCCATCATCGGAAACAGAACGCCATTCCAGACCGGAAGTTACTTTTCAGATTTTGATTAAAGATTACCACAGCAAACTATTTTTTTTCTGTGTATTAACTTGCATGCATTAATTGTTCACCCTAAGACCTGTAATGTCTGCTAACAAAGTAAATAAGATCGATTTTGATTTCATGAGGACTTTAAGCACCACCAAAGAGTTTCTAAGTTCAGTTAAAATGACATATGCATTCATACATGGTTACCAAGTTAATTCTAATTACTAACGTTCTATCATTAAAAAGTGCTTTCTTATCATAATATAAAATGTAGAGTTGTTCCGATTCCAATACTAGTATCAGAAGTATCACCGATACCACAACAATTTCTGGCATCGGTATTGACGAGTACTTGAGCC
The DNA here is from genome assembly GCA_018749465.1 of Paracanthobrama guichenoti. Taxonomy (NCBI): domain Eukaryota; kingdom Metazoa; phylum Chordata; class Actinopteri; order Cypriniformes; family Gobionidae; genus Paracanthobrama; species Paracanthobrama guichenoti. Next base: position 23,946,099 of record CM031963.1, on the reverse strand, counting down.
CATGTACCGATCCGATACCACTTTCTTAAACAAGATCTAGTTATTATGACCGCTAGCTTTGCGTAACCACGGCACGGTTCTTCTTCGCTACTCAGAATGCATTGCAAACACAGGAAGTTGTGCTGTGTTGCCATAAGCAACTACTGTTTAGAGCAGCGAAGAAAAAATGAAAACGCGTTAGCAGTAGGTCCGCTGTTTAGCAGTATTTCAGACTGGACCAACCAGCCAGTAAAACGCCAACTGTCACAAGTACGGGTACTTTGGTACCAAGTCAGTACTGAAATTTTAAAAATGTGATGATCCCAGCATTTCTGTAGTACCGGTAGAACTGACTCCCGTGTATATCCGGTACCCGCAGCTGCGTTCAGTCGCTTCCGTGTTAATCCAAGCGCAGGGCTCCAGACTGTAGCTGAATATATACTAGTGAGAATTTACAGGATATGTAATTTATACACTTCATGAGAATTTACCATTTCATTTGAGAAAACTGTCATATCATGAACACAGACACTCAAAGGTCTTCCCAGCAACTAGTCAAAATAAAAGTTTGGTTTACCGTGAAGAAATTGACAGAATATAATATGCTACTGTTGTACAGTAGTTTTAGCTACGTCTCTATGTAATAATACATCTCTACTACTACTAATAATAATAATAATAATAATAATGCCTAGATGATTGCTTATTTCTCACTTGTTTTGTTGTAAAGAGATTATTTTCTGATAAATTTTTTTTTTTATTCCTAGATTTATTTGTTGCATTATTCTTTTATTATACAGTTATATTTGTAAAACTAAAATACCTTTTTCAGTTTGCGGTGTTAGATTATGTGGCTGCATTTGAAGTTCTTTTTCGCTTAAGAAAAATAAATAATATTACTGTCAAATGCCAAATGTCAGATAATAAAAATACTGTAATAAATACAGTAGTTCACTGTATGTATTTGTTCATGTCTTATTAAGGGATAAGTCTGAAGCACACCATAAAATAATTCTAGCAATTCATACAGGGCTAGTAGTATATACAGCTGTATATACAGATACACACCCAGGTATCGGATCGGCCGATACCCTGAGCTCAGGTTACCGGAATCGGTATCGGGAAGGGAAAAAGGGTAATCGGAACATCTCTAATAAAATGCTTAATTGACTGATGTTAAGAGTACAGTCTGGCGGGTAAACTAAAAAAAAAAAAAAAAAAAAAAACGTACTAGCCAAAATGGCTATTCTCTTGCAAAGGTGTGCGTAGAGGGTTGAATAAATCTCAAACATCCCTAGGTCACCAAATCCAAATTTTAGACTAGACTTACTAAAACTGTATATCATCACATATTATCTAAAGTAATACCTTTTTCTGCAAGGACTTGAGTCTGTAGTTTGGTGCAGTGAGACAGTAGCGGTCTGGTGGAAGGCGTGGACCTGTGTATGGTTTGATCAGGGGCAAAGGGGTTTGGTTCTTCTGCCTTGCAATATCCAACAGGAACTGAAACCATGGACCAAACACCACTGTTAATTACCTGAAGTCACATATGAGTTATGAATTAGTCATCAAGAGATACTTACATCTCGTGGTGGAGGAGACGTGAACGACTGATCCACTCGACACTGGATTGCTAACCTTATGTCATCTACATCCACACTGGACTTCTTGGCATGAGTGGAATATATTTTTGCATCTTCGATAATAGTGGTTACATATCCTGTAGAAAAACATCAGGAATGTTAAAATGTTATTGGATGATTTACTAGTAAAGAAGTTACTAGATTTTTACGCTGGAGTGCGTAGAAATCTTCTCTGAAAGCATTTAACAATATACTTAAAAGTCAGCATGAAGCGGAAGCTGTGATAGTGTTTTCTTCCGTATATATGAGTGAAGCGGCTTCTTGAACAAGAAATAACGTATTGCAGGACTTCAGGAACTGATTGACCCTTTTCACATTTTCGGGTTTCTCAGAAGCGGAAGTCGTCATAGTTGGGTAAACTTCTATAGCGGTGAATGAGAGACTACATTAAATATTTTTTTGTGTTCCAATTTGCTTAAATAGCAAAAGAAAAACTCCACAATATTGTTTTCACAACTTTCAAAAAGGTGGGAAAAATAGAGAGATTGATAACGGCAGTCAGAACAGAGAAAGATGTCAATTTTAGTCACTCCCACAGCCACTATATTAGAAACACCCTCACATCAGCGTTAAAGCCACAATATGTAATTTTTCGTCGCCAGGGGTCACTTATTCAAAATAAAGGTGTAGGTTGAAGACGCCTGGATTTCACTGAGCTTTTATTACACAGCAGACAAGCACTTCCGCTTCTTCCGCTCATGCGTATGTGGGGTAACGCAGCGCTGTTTTATCATATTAGATATATTTGAGTGTGTTGAAAGTCATGTTATAATGCCACCCTGTGCGTTCACTCTGTGGATACTATGAGACACTTGTTACACTTTAGTAAGCTAGATCCATAAAAATGTCCGGAAAAATTACCTCAGGTAATACTAATCCCGTTCGAATAGACCCGCTGTAAAAAGGTATGGTAAAATTCCATCATTTCCTGTTTAAAAGTAGTTTTTGGCACATTTTGCAAGCATGGAGGCGCTTGAAGAAGCATTCGGTTCCTGCGTCGTAGGTGGTGGGACAACTCTGTGGCAAACCCCCAGCATTTTCCGCATACCATTTAAAGCAAAAAGAAGATCGAAAGCACTTACACTTCTTTTAGCTCTAGAAATCTGTTCCCTAATAGTGATTATGCACCATGGTCTCAAACTGCCTCTGAAACCAACGTTCTCCCCAAACCGAGATTAAACACAGCGTTTCCTCCCTGCTCCAGTTCCGCGTTTTTCTTGTTGGCGCCATGTTGTGTGTTTGCTCACGTGATAACAGGAAGCAACGTCATACGCACATGACGACAAGGAGGTTACTTATCCCGTGCGAATTGGCCATTAATATTAGACGTCCTGAAATAAAATTACTTTACCCCCACCTCCCCTTGAAAAACTAATCCCGTCCGAATAGGGCTTAAGACTTGATACTCACACGGGTTGCCAGCTTGAGGACATGCAACAGGAGCGAGCGCAATTGACTATGAAAGCCACACTGTAAGTTTATGAGTTGATTAATCCGCGTTTTAATATGCTCTCGTTCATAGAGATTTTTAGACGGATGCCAAAGCTTTTTCGGTAGGGTAGAATCTGTGATCTCTAACCCAGTTTATTTGCTGGTTTCCATGGCAGCAATACGCTGTTTTCCGCCAGCTGGCAAGCTGTGGTGTTGAAATACTATTGGGTATTGGGTACTAACAGTTGCTCACCTGTCTAATAAAACACACAATATATTAAAGTGTCTTTGGTGTTTCTATGGTTTCTACAAGATAAATCCGGAAATCGAAGGTAACGTGGGTTTGATGTCATTGATAGGCGACGCAGAGACATGGTCCGTCTCCTGGTTTTAAAATTGCTTATTTCTCTGGATTTAAACATTGTTGGAAACATTTGGGATAATGTACACAAGTCAACAAAATATTTTGGATATTTTAATCCAAATATCTTACACATTGTGCCTTTAACTAGTTGTTTGCAATTTGATGCAAAGGTAATATAATACAAATTGTAATGTTATAAATGTACATATATTTAAAAAAAAAAAAAAAAAAAAACAAAAAAAATTACAAAAAAATTACAAAAAAAAAAAAACACTGCAGGATTTACGATGCCGATGACCGTTAAAACGCGTCATCACAGTCTGTGAAAAAGGTCCATAGGATGGTTGTGGTTTGCCATTGCTGTGATGTCATGTGAGCGACAGGCGTCCTGCCCTCACGCCAGTAAACACGTCATCAGAGAAGTGACGTGTGCCAAGAGGGAGGGCAGGTTATTTTGAATAAAGATTATGAGAGCAGAATAATAATAATAAAAAATATATATACATGCATGGATGAATCATTCATAGAAAATGCTGCAATATTCCATGAACAAATACGAACTGTCGGCAGTTTTATTTCATTAAAGGAATCCTGACTTACTGTACGTAAATTCCAGCATTTGATTGACCACTCTAGGCTCGTACTCCGTGACCCCCATGTCTTTAAGAATCTGCATCATAACCTTTAAAATAGTAATAAAATAAGAAAGCAAAAAGCGTGAAAGGGAAATATTATGCAAACTATATTAGCATCAATTCAACTCTGTTGCGGGTTCTTTGCAGCGATGCGCCAGCAAACATCTTACTTAACTTTTGTAAATTAATCTTACATGCAAAACCTTCATATTCACAAAAAAATGGCAAATTATAACACAACGTGTTAGAATCGCGCCAAATTGAAGCTCAAACCACTGCATTACAGCAGACCAGTTAGCGTGCTAACGCATGTATGTGCACAAAGAAGAATAAGTAAGATGAATAAAACGCACAGTCGCTCTTTAAATATGCTGCTTTAATCGCTATTGTTAAAAAAGGCAATAAATGGTACACACAACAATGAAAACCGTGTCTGACTCATTATTTACCTGTGCATCTTTAGGCACTGTTTTCGGAGACGCCATTTTCACATGAACTCAGAATCTCCTCCCCTGAAGACTCGGGTTTGTTTCAAAATGTACAGAGTTAACCTACCTAGACACCATTTTGGCCATCCTGGGCGGTGCCGAAACAGCGCAACCACTCTGGATGAAGAAACAATGAGTGGCGGAGACAAGCAACCAATCACAGAGAGATGAGTGACTCGCGCAACCAATCAGCAACGGTTTAGACATTCAACGCGCCCAAACTGCATAACGTGCCCATAGTGATAGGCCGTCTGAATCATTTCCGCGAATCGGTTCTTTCGAACAGTTCAAGTTCAAGCAACTGATTTTAAAAAGATAACGCGGTGTCTGACAAGAGTTAAACGTTACAATAAAGCCTATCAAAGTTTTTAGATTATGTGTTGGTAACGAGTATTGATTGAAATTTCATGTGGAGTTCAAATTCGTTACAGTCACGGTTTAAGTCATTAAAAAGTTACTTTGAACCCAAATACAATAAACATTTACATTAAACAATACTAATATCCAGACTGTGTGAAAAATACTTTTGACCGTTTAAAAAAATTATGTATAATTACATCTAATTCATTACATAAATTAAGTTGTAAACACATTTCCAGACATTTCACGCTGGATCTGATTCACTGATCCGTAAACGAACAGTTCAAACGATTCAATTTAAAGATCCGACTCGATGGGTTCACGATTCATACATCTCTATTTGAGACACAACCACTGTCCCTTGTGAAGTCACATCCTCCTCTATATAAACAAAAAACACACACTAGTTTATTCCAGCTAGCTAGACACACTACAGTTCCTCTTCCACCGAGTACATCTAACATCTGTCAGACCGTTTACTGTAGTTTTTCCCATGTAAACAAGAAAACATGGCTCGGAAATTATTTAGCTCTGCTGTATTTAGTGATGTTGAAAGCTAAGCTGTTTTGTTTTCCCTTTCGTTTTACGGTGAACAGATCACTGATTATTTTATTTTTGACCGTTTCCTCAGTTCGAAGTGTCTTGTGATTCGCTGCTTATGTATTTATTCATCAAGTAGTCTTTAATTGTATTATTAGGAGTTTTCACTGGCACATCAGTGTGGATTGCTAACTGAACCATTAGCCACCCAGTTACAGTATTCGTCTGTCAGTAAAGTCACTCTGAAGTCCCGTCAACTGATACATTAAGAGCACAGGTAAGTGAAAAATATGAGAAGGCCAACAAACCCTTTAGTGTGTTTCATATGGATAATATTTTGCTTGATGTACTGAAACTGCGCATTAGCCAAAGCTAGCTTTGATTTGTTCCACTACTACAACACTTCAGCATACTTAAAATATTATTACGGTAAATATTATTAAATAAATGCTAGCTAAACGTAATGTTCTCGGACACATGGAAATGTATAATTTATATTAAATAGCCTTCAATTTAACTGTTTTTTTGTCGTTGGCATACTTAGCTGATCTTTATGTGAAATTTCATAATTACTTCTTGTCTTTGAAAAATTGAAGTGTACTGCATGATGTACAAGCAAACCTTTATGTATTTTGTTTAAATTAATTTGTAATTACACATTTGTAATAATGACGTTGCAGTTTAGTACATTTAAAATGAACTTTAAATCGAATAACACTACGGGTGTGTAAAAAAAAGGACTTTACATGTCAAATGTGTTTCACCATCTTAGTCAACACATCAGAATAAGTGTGCTGTTTAAACACACCAACATATTTAAAATGTACTTCAAAGAATTTTTTTAAATTTTACATTATTGCAAAGTGCACTTTTTAAAAGTGTACTTAAAAGCACAATATGTAAGATTTTTGGATTAAAATATCCACTAGAACAATGTTATGTATTTTGTTGACTTGTGTACATTATCCCAGATGTTTCTAAGAATGTTTAAATCCAGAGAAATAAGCTATTTTAACATGGGTCTGTGTGTCGCCTATGATTGACGTCATTACCCTCAGTTTCTGTATTCATCTTGTAGAAACAAAATTTCTTGATTTACCGCAAATATTAATCTAGCTTACTGCAGTGCAACAAGTGTCTCATAATCGCCGCAGAGCGAACACACACGGAGTAGCATTACAACACAACTTTCAACACACTCAAATAATGTATCTAATATGATAAAAATGCGTTACCCCACATACACACGAAGAAGAAGCGGAAGTGAAATCCGAAAAGCTCCACGAAATCTGTCATCAAGCTATGCCTTTGTTTGAATATGCGACCTCTAGTGGCGAAAAATTACATATTGTGGCTTTAAGCGTATTAAGAAACATAGTCATGTAAGTTTACCCTAAGTACACTTAAGTGGCCTTTTATTTCATTAATATTATATTGCCTGCAAGTACATGTTTTAAAAAATATATACCTTCAAGATTTGAATGTATAGAAATGTAGGTCATACTGTTCATATCTACATTTTTTATATATATATATATATATATATATATATATATATATTTTTGTGTGTGTGTATATATGTATGTGTTTTCTACACTAATGGACCCATGTCTTTTTTTTTTTTTAGTGTCTTCTACAAACCCAAATAATCATGACTGCCATGCGAGTGGATGCTAAGGTGGTCATGCTTGGCAAGGAGAGTGTAGGTAAAACCAGCCTGGTGGAGAGATACGTACATCGCCGCTTTCTTGTGGGACCATATCAAAATGTAAGTATGCGTTTGCATAGAAACCTGAAGAAGTAATTGGTTCTGGTCATTAGGCCGGGCCTTTCTCACTTGTTCCGAGATTGTTTGTTCTCATTAAAGACGTTTTTGTGTTTGATGTACATTTGACTGGGTATCAGCTATCTCTAATCGTGTCACACAACCAAAAATTATTATTATTTTTTTTAATGATGATCTGATTTGATGTTGCTATGCTTGATGTGTTTGTTTTTGTCTCATTAAGACTATAGGGGCTGCGTTTGTTGCAAAAGCCCTCAACGTCAATGACAAAGTGGTTACGCTGGGAATATGGGTAAGTGTTGTTACTAGAGTCTTCATATACACTCGTCAACCACTTATTAGTGACTTCATGTGTTTCCTGTCGTCTCAGGACACCGCTGGGTCTGAACGTTACGAGGCCATGAGCAGAATCTATTACAGAGGAGCCCGTGCAGCCGTTGTCTGCTATGGTAAATCTCTCTCTCTCTCACAGTTTTACATGGAAAGTGGCTTTTTTTTTTTTGGAAAGAAGTCCAGGATGTACCAGTCAGGTGACAGTGAGCAAGTAAATGGCTCATACTTGCTCACTCTGTGTATATCTTACAGTAGTTTAACTAGATGTTACGAGTCTGCTAGGCAGTTTATGTGTTTGGTTAAAATCAAGGCTACATAAAAAAAAATATATATATATATTTGTGTGTGTTTTAGGGCTGTTAAAGTTAAACTGTGTTAATATAATGGAATATGTTCACATGATGTTACAATTTCGTTTCTACTTTTTTGACTGGCCCAAAATGTTTTGATTAATATTAATAGATTATTTTATATATATATTTTATAATATATAATTTACACCCCCCTGTACTATATTATATACATACACTTAATGTTTTTTGTGTAAACTATAAATAGGTTTTAATTAAAAAAATTTGGGATCTGTGAGGTTTTTTTATGTTTTTGAAAAAAAGCTCAACATGGCTGCGTTTAATTAAAAACAGTAAAAACGAACAATAATGTTGTGATTACTTACAATAATATATATGTTTAAAACAATGGATTTCTGTTATAAGATATTTTAAGTAACATGGTAGTGTACATGGAAATAATCATAAGAAAATCAACACCTTGCATGAGAAAAAGTTCACATTTTTATCTTAAACATGTGGTTGTCTTTGACATTTGCACTCAGATTTGACTGACAGCAGCAGTTTTAAAAGAGCCAGGTTTTGGGTGAAGGAGTTACAGAACTGTGAAGAGGTAAAATATACCCACGTCTCACAACGATATCTCAATAATATATTATTCAGCACAACTTCATTGACATATTATTTTATTTTCAGCACTGTAAGATTTATTTGTGTGGTACCAAGAGTGACCTCATTGAAGCCGATCGAAGTGTGCGGCAAGTGGACTACCATGATGTTCAAGACTTTGCAGATGGTATGCATGAGTTTAGCTGCTTTTGTTTTTTTTCATGGAACTATTGCAAAACAATTTGAAAAAAACCCAAAAACTTTTTTTTTTTTGTTTGCAGAAATAGGTGCTCAACATTTCGAAACCTCCAGCAAAACAGGAAAAAATGTTGGTAAGCGATACTTCAGTGTATCTGCTCTTTTGAGCACTACTCGTGTGACATGCTTGATAGATACCGAGAAGTTTCACTTCTTGATTGTGTTTTCGTACAGATGAGGTGTTTCAGAAGGTGGCTGAAGATTTCAGTAGCTGTGCTTTAGAGTTCATGCAAGGTGGGAATTTCTCGCAGAATAAAACTTTAAAAAACACATTTATTTTTTTACACTATACACCTGGTCCTGTCAGGTACATCAGCTGTCATGCTAACAAATGTAGCATTCTGTCAGTTACTTGATGCTTAGCATAAGCATGAAAAGCACAAACTTTTCATTACAATGACCTTGGTACACTGCTTGACTTTGTGGGCAAACGAAGATGCAGCCCACAACTATGATAAATTAATGTATGTGCAAATATTTGCAGGCTTGGAAATACCTGCCTAACCTGCCCCATTTACACCAAGAATGATAACCATGTTGTCATCCACACCAACAAATGATAATGCTTTGTTTATTCTAAGCTTGTGTTGCAGGTTTGTTGTCTGTCACTTTAAATGCTTGAGCTCTTTAAAGGTGGGGTAAGTGCTTTCTGGTAACCAGTGTTGATTTCAAATCACCAAAACAAACACGCCCCTATTTTGATAGCTCCGCCCCACACATATGTAACCCAGGCAATGACTATGGCTAAACCTGCTGTGCCAGCCGACCGAGGGTATGATGCCATTAATAAGTGAAAGCAATGTGTGTTACTATGGTAATCCAGGTCGAATGTTCAGTGAAAGTCATCCCTTATATCCCAAAAACACGAAGACAGTTCTCATGAACAACTCGATAGCACATGCACGACAGTCCAAGTAATGAACATATTACAATTATGACAAGATTAGAGGGTTATATTGATCACGAAAAGAGGAACCAAAGGAAACAAACATATATTAGGAGTTTGTCTTACTTTTCTGACACACTTTGGGAGCTGACGCTTGAAACAGACAGTGAGGAGGTTTAGATGAGCATATTCAAGCAAAAGCCAGCATATATTAGTTCTGTGACACAAAACAAAACCAATGTTACTCGCCAATCGAGAAGAAATAAAGCAACCTCGGCCTTCGGTCCTTGAGTTCTCTCCAGTGCTGGGGAGCTGATCCGATATTTACACGGGTCCTACTTCTTGACTGATCGTAAGCCTTCTTTTGTTTCACAGACATTTTCCACATTTGTTTTTTATCTGCTATCTCTCTCTCTTTCTGTCGTCGCTCGACTAATGTCCGTCCTGTGTCATGTCCTTTGAATAATGACGTGCACGGAGCGCTCGCTTCTTCCCGTCATTAGTAGACACTAAGTTTGTTTTGGTCCTCGGCCCGACACTTTTCTAAAGCAGTTTTGAAATGCCACTTACCCCACCTTTAAAAGCAGAATGGATTCTGTAAATGTCTTTATCGTTCATTAGCTGGTTATTTTTTTTCTTAAAGTGATTCCAATGTCGTTATCATTTGTAGTTGGACGTGATGGCAGATGTGAACTTTTTTTTTTTTTTTTTTAGAATGAGGTTTTTGAAGTAAACTACTTGTCAAACGTTTGGAAACGCAAGGTTTTTATAATGTAGTCTCTCTTTATTTCACCAAGGCTGCATTTATTTGATGATAAATTCAGTAAAACAGTAATACTGTGAAATATTATTACAATTTAAATGAACTGGTTTCTGTTTTAATATATTTTAAAATGTAATTTATATCTGTGATTGAAAGCTGAATTCTCCAGTCTTCAGTGTCACGTGATCCTTCAGAAATCCGCCTCGTATCCTGATTTGGTGCTGTAGAAACATTTCTTATTATTATTAATGTTAAACACAGTTGTACTGCTTAGTTTTTTTTCTTTTCTTTGAATAGAACAGCATTTATTATAAATAGAACTTTTTTGTAATATTTTATTAATTTCATAAATGTCTTCACTGTCTTTTATCAATTGAATGTGCCTTTGCTAAATAATTTTTATTTTATTATTATCTTACCCCAAATGTTTGAAATGCGCATTGATTTTTATTTTTTATTTTTATTTTATTTTTTTAAAAGTCGCTAAAACAACATTATCAACATTGATAATAATAAGAAATGATCTTAGAATGATTACTGAAGACTACAGTAATGATGCTGAGAATTCAGCTTTAAATCACAGGAATAAATGACATTTTAAAATGTATTACAACAGAAACAAGTCATTTTAAATTGTAATTATATTTCTGTTTTTACTGTATTTTGTATCAAATAAATGCAGCCATGGTGAGATTAAAAGACTACTTTAAAAAACATTAAAAAGCAGTAAAATAAGTCAAATGTTTACAAACTTTGGATATACTTATTATTTCCAAACCTTGACCAGTAGTGTATATCATTATCATCCTTGGTGTGAATGGGCCTTAATAGTTATTTATAACAGATTTACTTTCATATACAGACTTACAGTACACCAATGTTCTTGTGAATTTTCTACATTATCGATAGAAAAATACGTTTTTGCTTTGAACAATACTACTAAAGAGTATTTATCAATTTTATAAGCTTTTGATGCATTAAATTCTGAATGCGTTTAATAATCACTGTATTTATGGCAAGTAAATGATAATAGGAATGGAATTGCTAAATTAATTCGATATTGTTTTTATTTTATTTTACTCTTTTGGTATTGTATCCTCACAGAAGAGAAGGGGGTGGATCTCGGGCAAAAGAAGGACTCTTATTTTGACAACTGCTGCCATAACTGACCTATCGCAGGAAAAACTGCTGTATCATATGATCTATTTTGGGATGACTGGAGGCTCTCTGTCTTTTATACTCCTCGAAGCATCAGCTGGAGTGTTTTGCTTTTGCCTTTTCCTTTTTTTGCTGTGCAGTATGTTGATGGATTCTTCCTTTTTCTTGTGTTCAAGAAAGGAACAAATTTTTCTTGTCAGGAACACTTTTTGGACCTGAGAATATTGACTGAAGCAAATATCAACAGTGCATGGCAATCCATTTTACCAAAAAGAAAAGACACGAAGCAAGCTTTAGGGACAGATGCCATTGCATGGAGATGATCGCTGCCAATTTTCACAAACAATGCCTTGAGTGATTCATCACCTTTTATAATTTAAAGCGTCTCCATTTTATATATCTTTTGAGGATCGTAATGTTTACACCCTTCATTTATCCCGCCGATATATGGACAATTTTGTTGCATACGTCCACGCTAAACTGAAGCCATTTAAGTTGCAGTTTTCACAGAGCTGAAACCAGTTCAAACATTTTCTCATGATAAAGTTTGGATGTCGACGGGTGGAAAATCACAGAGAGTAAAAGGCAGTTTTTCCGTTATTATATTCTTGAATCATAATGAGGCTCAGCAGAAAAGCTGCTCTCAAAATGTCATTAACTATAACTGTGGTCACTTGAACATTATAATATCATGGTGAACTTGATATCTGGAAATATCACAACTGTTAGTTTGCCGTGTTTGATAATCAAGCCCAAAGTTTCCTGTATGTCATGTTCATTATATGCAGTTGATATAGTAGATCTGCAATTGAGTTGATGTGCAGCATTTGATGAATGAGATGTTAATGTTTACAGTGTTTCTATTATTATTTAATTTTATTTCAGTGCAGTTTGGGTAAGATATTGTAAACTGGGACACTAACTGTTGTGAACATGTTTGTGCGAACATTACAGCTTTAGTTCGCTCTCAGTTCATATTGTGAATGTATTAAATACTGCTCAAAGAGGCCTGTAGCTAAAATACATGAACATTGTTCTTGTGAAAAATGTGCATATTTTACATATCATTCTATAGAGATTCTGATATTGTGCCATTTTCTCTGGGCATCCTACTGGAAAGAAGGGCCCAGTAATAATTTACTTTGTTACATTTTACTGTGAGATTACATGAAGATTATCACTTAAAAAAACTAAAGCATGTGATCTTAAACACCCCATGCATATCCAGACAATTTTTTACCAATTTTGTTTAAATGTATTAAATCGTAGCAAAGCAGCCCGGACTATCAGATATTGAAATTATAAAATATCAAGGGTGCGGGCAGCATGCTCGTGTTACTGGAAATTAATCTAACAACTTTGAGCGGTAATCACCTAAATTCAACATGGATATATATTATACACATTTCAACATATCATATTCATCCTTTGCTGCCTTTTCCTGCTTGCTTTCCTCACATATGTACGTGATTTTTAAGATTGACTCTTTCACCAAAATAATATTAGCAATTCTGTGTGCCACATCAGAGAAATTAATTCATTGAATATTCTCTATCATTCTTGTACATTACCAATTACTATATATATATATATATATATATATATATATATATATATATATATATATATATATATATATATATATATATATATATATATATATATATATATATATATATATATATCAGTATCAATATGGGCCAACATTTCTAAAGAATGCTTTCAGCACCTTGTTGAATCAATGCCACGTAGAATTAAGGCAGTTCTGAAGGTGAAAGGGGTCAGACACAGCATTAGTATGGTGTTCCTAATAATCCTTTAGGTGTGTGTATGTGTGTATATATATATATATATATATATATATATATATATATTACACATACACACTGATAACATTATGACCACTGACAGGTGAAGTGAATAACACTGATTATCTCTCCATCACGGCACCTGTTAGTGGGTGGGATATATTAAGCAGCAAGTGGACATTTTGTCCTCAAAATTGATGTGTTAGAAGCAGGAAAAGCGTAAGGATGCGAGGGCCAAATTGTGATGGCTCAACGACTGGGTCAGAGCATCTCCACTAGAGATGTAGCTCTTGTGCAGTGTTCCTGGTCTGCAGTATGGGGCTGCATAGCCGCAGACCAGTCAGGGTACCTATGCTCACCCATCCACCACCGAAAGCACCGACAGTGAGCATGTGAGCATCAGAACTGGACCACGGAGCAATGGAAGAAGGTGGCCTGATCTGATGAATCACGTTTTCTTTTACATCACGTGGATGGCCGGGTGCGTGTGCATCGCTTACCTGGGGAACACATGGCACCAGGATGCACTATGGGAAGAAGGCAAGCCGGCGGAGGCAGTGTGATGCTTTGGGCAATGTTCTGCTGAGAAACCTTGGGTCCTGCCATCCATGTGGATGTTACTTTGACACGTACCACCTACCTCAGCATTGTTGCAGACCATGTACACCCTTTCATGGAAACGGTATTCCCTGGTGGCTGTGGCTCTTTCAGCAGGATAATGCGTCCTGCCACAAAGCAAAAATGGTTCAGGAATGGTTTGAGGAGCACAACAACGAGTTTGAGGTGTTGACTTGACTCCAAATTCCCCAAATCTCAATCCAATCGAGCATCTGTGGGATGTGCTGAACAAACAAGTCCGATCCATGGAGGCCCCACATCGCAACTTACAGGATTTAAAGGATCTGCTGCTAACATCTTGGTGCCAGATACCACAGCACACCTTCAGGGGTCTAGTGGAGTCCATGCCTTGACGGGTCAGGGCTGTTTTGGCAGCAAAAGGGGGACCAACAGGTCATAATGTTATGCCTGATCGGTATATACAGTTGCAAGAAAAAGTATGTGAACCGCTTGCAGAATCGGTGAAAATTTTCATACCATCATACAAAATGCATGTTATTTTTTTATTTAGTACTATCCTGAATAAGATATTTTACATAAATGTTTACATATAGTCCACAAGAATTTTTTTTTATTAAAAAAATAATTTATTAAAATGACCCATTCATAAGTTTATGAACCCTTGATTCTCAATACTGTGTGTCGTTCCCTGATGATCCACGGCTGTGTTTGTGTTTTGTGATGGTTGTTCTTGAGTCTCTTGTTTGTCCTGCAGTTAAACTGCCCAATGTTCTTCAGAAAAATCCTCCAGGTCCTGCACATTCTTCAGTTTTCCAGCATCTTCTGCATGTCTGAACCCTCTCCAGCAGTGACTGTATGATTTAGAGATCCGTCTTTTCACACTGAGGATGATTGAGGGACTCAAACACAACTATTAAAAAAGGTTCAATCATTCACTGATGCTCCAGAAGGAAACTTGTAAGGTGAAAACTTATTGAATTTGAAGATCAAGGTAAATTGTACTTAATTTGTCTTCCGGGAAACATGCAAGTATCGTCTGTTGCTTCTGAAGGGCAGTACTTAATTAAAGATATTTAAACAAAATAAGAAAAAACTGGACAACAAGTTTTCACCCGGCTCTTAATGCGTCGCGTTTCCTTCTCCAGCATCAGTGAATGTTTGAAACTTTTTTAATAGTTGTGTTTGAGTCCCTCAATCATCCCAGGAGATCCCAGGTTCAAATATGCAAAAGATGCTGGAAAACTGAAGAATGTGCAGGACCTGGAGGATTTTTCTGAAGAACATTGGGCAGTTTAACTGCAGGACAAACAAGAGACTCAAGAACAACCATCACAAAACACAAACACAGCCGTGGATCATCAGGGAACGACACACAGTATTGAGAATCAAGGGTTCATAAACTTTTGAATGGGTCATTTTTAATGAATTCAGCTATTTATTTTTTTTTGTTTTGTGTTTTTTTTGTCAGTTCACTTACTTTTTCTTGCAACTGTATATAAATAAATATACACTACCAGTCAAAAGTTTGGACACACTTTCCCATCAAAGAGAATGGGGAAAGTGTGTCCAAACTTTTGACTGGTAGTGTATATTAGTGCTGTCAAATCGATTAATCGCATCCAAAATAAAAGTTTGTGTTTACATAATATATGTGTACTGTGTATAATTATGTATATTTGAATACACACACGTACATATATATATTTGCATGCATATACTGTATGTATATATATATATATATATATATATATATGTGTATATATATATATGTGTATATATATATATATATGAATATAACAAAATTTCTTAAATATATGAATGTGTGTGTATTTACATAATTATTATACACAGCATACACATTATTTTGGATGCAATTAATCGATTTGAGAGCACTTTGATTATTTATATATATATATACAAATCTGATTCCAAAAAAGTTGGGACACTACAAATTGTGAATAAAAACAGAATGCAATGATGTGGAAGTTTCAAATTTCAATATTTTATTCAGAATACAACATAGATGACATATCAAATGTTTAAACTGAGAAAATGTTTCATTTTAAGGGAAAAAATAAGTTGATTTTAAATTTCATGGCATCAACACATCAACACAAAATGACAAGGCCATGTTTACCACTGTGTGGCATCCCCTCTTCTTTTTATAACAGTCTGCAAACGTCTGGGGACTGAGGAGACAAGTTGCTCAAGTTTAGGAATAGGAATGTTGTCCCATTCTTGTCTAACACAGGCTTCTAGTTGCTCAACTGTCTTAGGTCTTCTTTGTCGCATCTTCCTCTTTATGATGAGCCAAATGTTTTCTATGGGGGAAAGATCTGGACTGCAGGCTGGCCATTTCAGTACCCGGATCCTTCTTCTACGCAGCCATGATGTTGTAATTGATGCAGTATGTGGTCTGGCATTGTCATGTTGGAAAATGCAAGGTCTTTCCTGAAAGAAACGACGTCTGGATGGGAGCATATGTTGTTCTAGAACTTGGATATCCCTTTCAGCATTGATGGTGCCTTTCCAGATGTGTAAGCTGCCCATGCCACACGCACTCATGCAACCCCATACCATCAGAGATGCAGGCTTCTGAACTGAGCGCTGAGAACAACTTGGGTTGTCCTTGTCCTCTTTAGTCCGGATGACATGGTGTCCCGGTTTTCCAAAAAGAACTTCAAATTTTGATTCATCTGACCACAGAACAGTTTTCCACTTTGCCACAGTCCATTTTAAATGAGCCTTGGCCCAGAGAAAACGCCTGCGCTTCTGGATCATGTTTAGATATGGCTTCTTTTTTGACCTATAGAGTTTTAGCCGGCGAATGGCACGGTGGATTGTGTTCACCGACAATGTTTTCTGGAAGTATTCCTGAGCCCATGTTGTGATTTCCATTACAGTAGCATTCCTGTATGTGATGCAGTGCCGTCTAAGGGCCAGAAGATCACGGGCATCCAGTATGGTTTTCCGGCCTTGACCCTTACGCACAGAGATTGTTCCAGATTCTCTGAATCTTTGGATGATATTATGCACTGTAGATGATGATAACTTCAAACTCTTTGCAATTTTTCTGAGAAACTCCTTTCTGATATTGCTCCACTATTTTTCGATATCTGATCCACTATATATAGAATATTGAACATAATAAAATGGCTTCACCCCAGATTCCATAAGAATTAAAGTGAAAATTGAAATCAAATTAGACATTTTCTGCACTTTCAGGATCTTTTACAGAAAGAAAATTAAATTAGCTGCAAGAGTTTTGCGTTGTGACATTATTGTCATGACAATTGTACCAAATTCTCGCTAAAATTCTCATTACTGTAATAATTAAATCATCTTGTGGGGACTATTTGTTTATTGTTATTAAAATCAGTATATATAAAGTACAGTACCACATATTCTACCATTATGAATACTAATTTACAATGTAAATATAATAGTTTTGTGTGACAGTAATGAGAATTTTTTTTCAGCATTATTGTTGGCTAATGATAATTGCATGTGGAAATTAGCTTAATTGTCATGAAATTAATGTCGCAATGCGAAACACTTCAATGATCCCAAAAACGGGTTTCATTTTCTTTATGTAAAATAGAATTTAAAATAAATTATTTTTATTTGGGGTGAAATACAAACCAAGCATTTCTTATAAGTTTTTGTGAGATTTAATAGTTTCCTCTCACATTTGATTAATGAAAATGAATGATTGGCAAATGCATTAAAATAAATTAAATACAATTTAGATCAAACTCTACATAGGAAGGTAGTAAAAACAGTAGGAAGGATGCAGCAAGTGTGTACTGTTGTTTATTCTGTACAAAGCACTACAGCACAATTAAAATCTCTGACAAGGCAACACATTTTTTCCCCTTTTGCTTGATACTTTGTCTGAAATATACTGAAGTGGAATGACTCTAGGAGCAGCATGAAAACTATTAAGTTAACAATTCTATACATGAATACAGTAAAAAAAAAAAAAAAAGAAGAAGAAGGAGGTTGAAATGCTGTTCAGGACAACCAGAAGAGGGAATTCAGGAGTGTAGACATGCAACAGGCCAAAATCATTTGTCCTATATACATTTGCTTTACAAAATATGATAGAGGACTTGTATTGTTGCCATGAATAGTGTTTTACACTTATAATATGAGCAGTCTCAGTTCAAATTGTATGCTGATTTAACATGAAGTCACCAAATACCAAAGACTTGACTGGGAGTGTTTAACTATCAGGTTTGCAAAAGTCTGTACTTTCTCCCATTTAGCTTAAATGTATAAAAACATATACAACAGGATAGAATTTTGCATTTTGCTTGTCTAACTAGATTGCTCTGGTTGAGCAGCCAACATTTCAATTTCTGGCTCAACCGCTGGTGTGAGTTGGGACAGGACTTCCTGTTTGTTTGACAGTTTTGTAACTGTTGGATGCCGCAAGCGTTTCAAAAATCACACAGTTCACCTTTAAATTCATAGCACAATTCACACTAGAGGATTTTGGGAATACCTGTCTCTTAGGGGGATGTGATCAATCAGAACACTTCCTTTGTAGATTGCATCAAGCTCTTATAGATTAATTTGAAGACATTTCTGGGAAATTTCCTAAATTATCTCAAATAAATTACAAGTATTCTTGCCTTTGTCTCAACGTGTTAGCAGGCAAATTTTGGATTATTTTACAAAAGTGCTTCAACAGTCTTGAAATCTAAAGCAATTGAAACAGCTGGCTGTAATACGATGTGAAAAATACAGGATCAAGACAGATATTTGAATTGTATTAAAGTGCCCCTATTATGTTTTTTTAAAGGTTCCTATCTTTGTTTTCGAGGTCTCCTACAACCGGTTTACCACCATCAAATGTCAACAAAAACTTTCATTTTTTTTATAATATACATTGCACATCACCACATTTTTCATGATTCTCAGACTCCTCGGATAAACCAGTCTTTCTAAATTCCTCCTTTCAGCCTGCTCTGCTCTGATTGGCCAGACGGCCCAGGGTGTTGTGATTGGTCTACCGCTTACAACGTGTGTATGGAAACGAAACGCCAAGTTAAGCTCCAGAGGCTTCCTCAGTCCTCAGCGAGTGTACACACTGTAAAGACAGTAACGATGACGTCGATTTTACCATATCAATCTGAGTGCGATGATGAAACTAGTTATTCAACCCGAACCTCCATCGTAAGGACGACTTGAGCAGGACGTTGATACGCTACTCATTTTGACGTACATTATGAGATGTTTCAACTGTAATTCCTCACCATCAGCATTAACAAGAGTCTGTCCATCAACAAACCCATGTGTATATTTTAAATTTACTATGGTGCACATGCAGGAACTGTATCATTAACTGTATCAATAACAGTGCATACGCTAACATCGTGAATGACTGATGTAACAAATGTTTGTAAAAAAAAAAATCTTGCTCCATCCTTTATCATTACTCATAGTAAGAATGACAGACAATCTGCATTAAAGGACTACACTTTAGGTAATAGTGTCCCACAGCTGCTTAGCAGAAGTAATAACTAATAGTAAGAATGTAATGTATTGCGGTAATGACGCGAGTTAGCCAGTTAGCCGGAGACCTACACAACATAAAACACAAAACAACATATTTTGAACACCCGGTAGAAAATATATACATCAATAATTAATCATACTTACAAGCTGTGATTCTGAGGAGCAAGCTGGTCCAAATAAAGTGGGTACTGTCCCATCTTTAATGGACAAGCATTTTGTAAATCACATTTAGACCTCACAGAGATTTGAGAAGCAATCGTCAAAAGGCTATACTGCTGTTGTATCGTTGTAGTCATTTTAACTACTGACTCTTCACATCCTCATCCTTCGGGAGTGTTTACAAAGAGAATTTGCTTTTGCAGAGCAGAAAAAGCGTTTTCCCGACACGTACACAACACAAACCAGCGTTTGAGGGCAGGTCAAAGTAAACGTTGTTCGCAGGCAGCCAATGAAGACCATATGCATTATTTGTTACACTCTAAAAAATGCTGGGTTAAAAACAACCCAAGTTGGGTTGAAAATGGACTAACCCAGCGATTGGGTTGTTTTAAGGAAACATTTAACCCAACCGCTGGGTTAAAACAACCCAATCGCTGGGTTAGTCCATTTTCAACCCAACTTGGGTTGTTTTTAACCTCAACACGTTTTAGATCGTTTTACATTGTGACGTATACAAATTACGGAAGTAAGGCTGGAATTACTATTGACTCGTTTCTGCAGTTAAGAATCTTTTCTTTTTTTGAGAGACAATAACTTTATTTATTGTGCACTTTGATCTTTAAAACTTTGCAGATATTTTACACTCACAAACAGCTTTATTACTCACTGCATGAAAAGTAGTATCTGAAAAAGCATAATAGGGGCACTTTAATTACCATCACCGAAGTATATTTTTGGTTTTGATACAAATGCTTAGCATACGCGCACAGCCAAACACAAATCTTTCGAAGTATAGTCAATTTGATAGCATATACCAACATAGGCGGTTGACACATGTGCACTAGAAATATTCATCTTTGTCTAATGTCCATGCTATTTTTCTCTAGAAACTATACTCTTTGTACTCTTTTAAACTAGTTGCAATATCTCTTAACCTCCTCTTTCTGTTGTTAATGTGGTCTTCAGTAGTTTGTTCCATCTCTTCCATTTTTTACAGTTTGGCCCAGTGTTGTCACCTTGTGTACCAGATTATTAGTGTAAATAAAGTACACGCGGTTACAAAAGTCGGGCTTCATGTGTACAGTACGTGTGTACTATGCTGATGACGAAATTTACATCACACGCGCTGTATGCATATAGCATTCGCGTAAAAACCAAAGAATACTTTGGGCTTGAATATATCAACCACTTATTCAATAGTAAAATTTGACCTAAGCTTAGGTTCTGTACCATTTGCTCACAGAGCAAATATACTGAACAAATAGGTTTTGGTAACGGTACATATTATTTATAGTCATTATTATTTGACTCGATGAAGAAGGCAATGGCATTTCCATGGAAAAATATATTCCCTTCCCTCGATACTGTATCTTCAGTCTCTTCATTGTTGGTTTTTTGTGATGCTCAACATCTTTCATAGTGCCAACTGCCAAATGTAGCAAGAAATAATAAGATGGCCATAATCTCATGACGTCCCATGATGTTGTGAAGTGGATACTGTTCAATCATCATTTGAATCTTTTTTAGTAAGCATTGTTATCTTCCCCAGTGCAGTTAAAATCAACTTCATAAAAACGACAAGAGATTACAGAAGGAGATGTGAACCGTTTTGAGTACCATCTTCAAGTTGTAGTGACTGGAAACAAAGTAGACTAGATACCCTCTAGTGTGAGAAAACAATGTCTAAAAAGAGATCTGTTGGGAAATTTAAACCCTGGGTCAGTTTGCTTCAATAGTCAATAGATTAAACCTTCATACTTCGGTTTTCTTCTTTATCCTCAGTCGTTCCGAATTATCTTGAGATGCACTCTTCTCACCATCCATTTCTAATCGCATCAAACTGTCTTCCTCTTCTTCTTTTTCTTCTTCTCCATAGGAAGAAATTGGTGAATATGTACAGTTTAAAGAGATGTTAAGTGGCGGAGGGCTACTGGGGGGGATAAAGGAGGCCTGAGGGGCTATATCAGGGGGAGAGGGAGCCTGCGGGTCAGCCATGGTGTTTGGGGTTGTGGTTTTGGTTTTGGCACCTCTGATGAGGTTTATAGGGTACGTTGTCACGAGTTCCGTGGGGCATTCCCGGATCTCGCCAGGCTCCAGGGGCTCGGGTCCGCAGGGGTCGTGCTCACTGCATGACAATCTCCCATCCAGTTTGGATATGAAAAGCATGCCGTCCCGATGTTCGACGCAATAAGAACTAGGGCACATCTCACAGAAGGAAGCTGCTTCCTGTCCACACAAGTCACACTGATGCCAGGGACACTCCCAACGCCCTGAAATGCAAAAAAAACAAGTTACTCACTAAATCAAATTTGTTTTTATTAAGCTTTATATATTAAGAATTAAGCTTGTTTCATAATTGAACTAAACTGAATCAACAATAATGACTTTATGGTCAGTGAGCGGCCTGTTTGAGAATACTTCAAGACTGACCTGCAGGTCTCTTGGTGAGATTGAGGCAATCGGCATGGTAAACCTTAGGACAGCCTGGCCTCTTGCAGGACACAATCTGTCCTCCATCTCCACAGCTAAAGCACTCATCCTCTCGTACCTTGATTACTTCCTGCTTGGATTTGCGCTTCATCTGGGACTTCTTCTTCAACTTACGGCCTTTATCATCTGATGGGGGGTTGTTCTGATAGACACAGAGTTGATGTCTAACTACAATCACTTATCAAAGCAGAAAGGTTCACTGAATTTGCAAGAATACTTTGCATACTAAAACTTTATTGGGAAAAATCGGACAGGTTTACATTAGAAATGTATTGCACCTCTGAGTCCAGAAACTGAGAAATTGAGCTTTTGACATATAAGAGATCATCATACTATAAGAATATCTTATAAGTTTCAGAACTGAAAACATCCTTATTAGTCCAAAAACAGCTTTTATTGAAACCAAGCCCAGAGAACGACTTGTTGTGGAATGTGCCTATTATATAGGTGAAAGACGGCCTCTGTAGAAGAAAATCCTACTTCATCATTGCAACTTTGGCCCCACCCACTGACGTGTTAGTGAGATGATGAGGAGAAGAGCAATACAGGATCACTGGACCTTCCAAAGGATCCTAATGCTAGGAATGTGGTTATTTATTTTCAACAATGTGAATGTCTCAGTTGAGCATTATTGTTTGTTCTGTACATTTCACTGTGGTTTTGCAAACAGACTTTTATGATATGGACTCGACAGTAATGCAACAACATGCAAGTAACTGTTAATTCGAATGCCTAATCTGTGACCAGTGATTTCTGATATGTAATGATTCATGTACAGTCAGATGTTCTTTGTCTCAAAATCGAGAATGAATAAATAATCTGTTATTTAAACTGTTTAAATTATATATAGAAAGCGATCAAAGAACGCTCCCTTTATAATCGCTGGTTTATCAGTGACTGAGACTCTCACCAAAACTCCCGTTATAATCAATTAATCTCTTATTTACATTGTGTTTGTACTGTTACTTATGACGAAAGCAACCGTGAGAATGCAGAAATCGAGTTGTAATGATGAGATGACGACATTCATGGATGTCTGTGATTGGCTACAATGCTCATCACTGCAACCTTTCATGCCACGATCTAAATATAATGCTATAGATCTAAATAAAATGCTATAATCAACACTTTTCACGATTAGTTAACCTTGAGGGCTGTAATAGTAAAAACATGGCAAAGGTATTCGAGAGTTAAACATGTAATATTTTGCTATTTCATATGCAAAGATGTCAGCCAATCACAGCAATGGCCGTTTACGCTGAAGTCTCACAGCAGACACGTCCCTTCAAACAGAGCATTCAAATCAGAGGGCTAAAATCAGAGTAGGAAAAATGCCTTTTATTTCTAAATTATGACCATTTTTGATGTAAAAATCATACTAACGTTATAAGTGCACCTCAGGAAACAGTATAAAACAATGCAGTTCATGACCCCTTTAAATAACTGAAAGTCTTTGGGATGTGCTGGAGGAGACTTTACAAATTGCTGGACTCTTGTATTGTCAACAAGATCTTGACCAAAAATATATGCACCTCTTGATGTATAAATGTTGTGAAGTTACTTCCATCTAGAGGTTGCATTTTGGTCAAGATCTTGTATTGACAATGCAAGGGTCTAGCACTCTGTAAAGTCTCCTCCAGCACATCCCAAAGACTTGAGATTAATTTTAGGTCTGGACTCAGAGGTGCCAATTCATGTGTGAAAATGATTCTTCAGGCTCCCTCCCAACCATACTTTCACAATTTGAACCGGATGAATCTTGACATTATCATCCTGGAATATGGCCTGTTTAGGAAATGAAAAACTACACACTCCATCAATTAGGGTTAGAAGAATTGTTCCTGCCAAACATATAACATGCTAAAAACATAATCACTGCAATAATGATCCAATCATAGACTCCGCATTTGCCTATTTAAATCCAAACAACAGTTTTCTTTGGCTGGGCAGTGTATAGTATTATATCTGCCAATTCAGTGATCAATCTATCTCTAGTTATAACATGATGCTATACTATATAAAAGATAACCTCTGGAGATCATCTGCTTACTTTTGGCCTCACTCCCAGGAATCCACTGCAATTAGATGCACCACACTTGCACACTGTCTTCCCATTGCCCAGACACTCAAGGTTATAGTTGAATGTTAACTCTGTGCCTTTAAAGAAAATGCACATCAAAGTTTTTGCAAAAGTAGTGTAAATGTCAGGCTGTACCACAGTGTCTTCTATATAAAAATTAATTTGACTTACCAGCAGGGATATCTGTAAGCGCAAAAAGCCCAACACGTGTGTCTCCGTTGACCGTCCATTTTTGGGTCTCACAGTTTGGCTGGCAACTGTGGTTCATAAAACGGGCTTCATTTCCCTTGGGCCCAGCATCAATAATTCGATCCTTCAAGAAACCACAAAGCAATATATTCAGCTTCTATAACAGAAATCTTAGAAAACTGAAACTAGTGTTGTAGTTTTAGAATCTCACTTTGTCCAACGTAAGCATGTAGAAATTGCCAATATTGTTTTCCTGAGCATGTTTAATCCGGGCATGGCATTCTTCCTCGTCAATCACCTCTCCAACATATTCATTTACAAATCCTCCCTTGGGTCGAGCATTAAAAACAAAGACTTGTTTAGAACACAGACTGGACAAACTAAAGCTAATTATATCCACATCCATACTGACTCTCTTTAGAGACATTATAAGGGGGGGAAATGAGATGGACTAATTGTTAAATATGCATGGGAAAAATTCTAATGCTCAAAATTTAAAAGAAGTCAGTCTCGTTTTGAAAGTTTGTTTACTCCAAAATGAACACAGGTTTTGGTGTGATTAGAGAAAGAGAAGCAAAATTATGATATTGTTGGTTTGAAGCAATTAGTTTAGCAAAATGCTAAGCATTATACAACTGTGAGGTATACTTTGTTTTCTGCATTCAAGTCCATCTTGTGCACAGTTGAGCATGCAAATCCCTTCAAAGTATACTTCATTTATTGTAGGGCTGCAACTAACGATTATTTTGATAATCGATTAATCTGTCGATGAAAGGTTGAACAATTATTATACCTTAAAATTTGTTTTAAATTAAAAATTACTTATTTTAAACAATGTTATTCAAAGCTCATTGAAGTCTGTGAAGTTTTACAAGACACTTGTTGTCAGAATATGCAAAATGGAAATACTCGTGGGTCTTTCTAACATTTACAGTTAAGGATATAACCATGTTATATGTTATAATAAAAGTTTTGCAAAAGGTTTTGCGCTCTGTGTTCTCCGCTATTTTCCATATGCGTTTGTCCATATAAAAGGGTTATTCACTACTGTTAAGCAATGTGACTGGCTGATGGTTTCCCAGGCACAGCGTGCAGACATGACTAATCGATAATCAATTGACAATTATTATCATTATCGATAATGAGCTATTTTATCGATTAGTTGTTGGAGCCCTGATTTATTGTGAGTGTGAATGATATAATACGTGTACCTTTGTTTTTGAGCAATTGCACAAACATAAAAATCAGGCTGCACGTGGATAGTGTGCGCAGACATTAGCGGACTGTGCTGATGACGAAAATTACGTCACACAGACAGTTCTGGAACATGAACCAAGGAAGTATACTTTCGGGCTTTTGTTTGTGTGGTCTGCATTAATGATATTTGGCTCGCTGCCCATTAAGAACATTCAAAATCAGCTCACCTTTTTGATGTCGTGCGCACAGCACAGCCCCCAGCCTCGAGATAGTGTCCTGAAGATCTCCACCTGGCAGTACTGCCGTTTGGTGAAGCACTGGTTCTGGCAGTGCTCGCCTGCGGGACAAACCTGTGGGTGACATTCATACAGCAGCATGCGGTTGATGCACTCTGAATCCATACCGCAGGGGTTCTCGTCTGTCGCTTTGCAGTTGCAGCGGGGAATCTCCGAAAGGTCTGCCGAGATGATCAGCACTTTGCCAATTGGTTTGTTCACCTATTGGATTGACCAAGATAAGACTTGTACCGTCATAATATAAAGTTAACAATCAATCTCATAGTGTGTCTTGTATGGTCATGTAGCTACCTTAATATGCTTGTATGGTGGAGGTTTCTTGTCATTTCGTCGGTCCTCCTGGAGCTGCCGTAGTTCTTTCTCTGCCTGCAGTTCTTTGAACCTTAGTGCAGCTTCTTCCAAAGCTAAACCACATTAAACATTTTGATTTCAGATCATTTCATTTGATCACTGATTGCAGCTACACCAAGGGCAAGATTTACGTTGTCAGTAGATCATGCACAGAACTTCCCACTCCCATCTGCGCTTTTTTGGAATTGCGCTCTCACGCTAATTTGCCCTGTTCAGTAAATCTGGCCCCAAGAATCATGTAATACAACTAGGTTTTTACACGAGTTGTGTGATGCTGGGTTTTGTGAATGGGTACTAAGGCATTGCTAAAAAGTTTCAAGTGTTTTAGCATATTAGCCTATGTTAGATATTTTGATCATTTATGGGTATCAGTCAATATTGTATATGTATTTTTACATTTCATTTCATCTGTATTTGTACATTTCATCTAACACTCACTTGCGTACTGTATAGTATTAAAAAACGTGTGTTTTTGACAAAAAAATGGAAGTCAGTTTGGGCCAGTTTTGTTCTGGATCCTACTGACTTTTAACAGTTTAACATTTTTTTTAAATATATCTTTTGTGTTCCACAGAAAAGTCAAACAGGTTTGGAAGGACATTAGGTAGATTTCATTCCAATGATGACAGAACTTTCATTTTTGGAGAACTATTACTTTAAAGTTAAGGTCCTGTCCTGCTTGTGTTCCCTGACTCTTCCTCCTCTGCTGGTTCCGTCCAGTCTCCTGGCTCCGGCTCCTCCACCAGTTCTGTCCGGTTCACAGCCTCTTCACCAGTTCCTTGGCTTCTGCTTTCTTCTCTGGTTCCATCCAGCTCTCTGATTCCGCCTTCTGCACTGGTTACGCCTAGTTCCTTCGGCTCCACTGGATTCCTCCATCCCTCCATCCCCCCAAAATCATCCTCACTCCCACCGGCTCCACCTCGGTCTTCCAAGCCCCCGGCTTGGCCTTGGTCCTCCAGACCAGCGGCTTCACCTTAGTCTTGGTCTCCAGTCTCCCTGACTTGACCGCGTTCTTCCGTCTCCTTGGCTCCGCCCTGGACTGCACCGCCATGAGTCTTCATCCCTCTGGCTCCATCAGGGCATCCCACTCTGCTGGCTCCCCCATTGTTTAATTCTTTATTTAGTATGTGTATTCATAACCCTGAGTTTCAGTTGTCCGTTCTCATCTGTTATGTTGGTTGTGCTTCCCAGCATTTCCAGTTATTTAGAGTCTTTGTTTTGATAACTAAATTACTGCTTGTGCCTTGATCAACGCCTCAACTCTCCCTTGCTTTACCAAACTATGACGTCAATGTGGTGATGTCTAATTAACTTTTAGCTTTGATTGGGCATTAGAAATGGCAATACCAAAAGCAAGCAGCAATAATTAGTTGCAGAAGATACCTTTCTTATAGGTAGAGTCAACTCCCTTTCCCATTTTCTCTTTACTGTTGGCATCACCCTCCATGTAAGGGAAAACACGGGCTTGGTAAGTCCACAGGTAGTCGTTAGAGCCGAAGAAAAGAACTGGGAACTCTCCGACATCATGTCTCATGCGTAGGATATTCTCAGGAATGTTTTTGGGATTGCTAACTTCAGCCGGCCACCATCTAACAAAGAGTAGAGAAGAAACTGTTGTGTACAATGACTGTACAAACCAGGAATGATAAGGGTTGGTTTTGTGCATGCTGACCTGTAGCGGCCTACTTTCACCCACACTACCTCCTTGTAGTGCGGTTTCTTTCCAGCACGACAGTCATTGCAGTACCAGCTGCCTTCTGGCATGTCGATGTTCAGACACTCTCGGTGAAAAGCCGCAGGACATGACTCACAACACAGCAGACTACCTCCTGTAGAGGGAAGTGATACAGATACAGAGAAGAAATGTTTCTAATAAGGTAAATTAAGCTTACAAGCTCACTAATAAAGTGAGATTGTAAGGGAAGTTAAATGATTTAGTGCACACACTACTATCAAATTGTGATAGAAATGAGGTGCAAATTGTGATAGAAACTGGTGTCTATGGCCCTGTTTACACCTGGTATTAAAGGGACAGTTCACCCAAAAATGTAAATTGTGTCACCATTTAGTTGTTCCAACCCTGTATGAATGTCATTCTTCTGCTGAACACAAAAGAAGATATTTTGAAGAATGTCATTAACCAAACAGTTGATGGGCCCCATTGACTTCCATAGTATTATTTTTTTTTCAATCAATGGGGCCCTGTCAACCATTTGGTTACCCATATTCTTCAAAATATCTTAGTTTGTGTTCAAGAAAGAAATTCATACAGGTTTGGAACAACTTGAGGCTGGAAGTGGTTGAAAGGGTGACCAGCTCAAAACATTTTAGACCCTGTTTACACCCGTATTTAGCATCGTCCACTTGTGATCCGACCAACCAAAATACATCTTAATAGCAGGTGTAAACAGAGCCTAATACAGCTGAATTAACCTTCTGAGCAGACGAAGCACCAGCTGACGTTGACATGCTCGTGGTTGCGGCAGCCTTTTCTTGGTGTGAAGTGATTGGGACACACTATGTTGCTGTCGGTGAGAGTTACACTCCCAGCAGGTACGCAGTCATCGTTGGCATGATATGCCACAGGGCATCTGATACAGCGGGTTAGCTGGCCTGAGACACAAAATACAGAGAATTTCATAATAAAAGCACCCACATTTGAAATATGCGTTTTAGATGGTGAACACTAACATGGTGTAAGTTTTTTTATCTGTATCAGGTGAAATTTGACATTTTTGTCCATGCTCATTTCCTTTAGTTTTTAAATTTAGGTTACTTTTAAAAACACTACAAATTACTGTTAAATGTAATTCTTAGCAAATCTCAAAATGAATATACATTTTTACTGTACATTATAATGTTGGGATGCACAAATTCACAGAATTCAAATGACTGATTTTAGTTTTAAGTGTTTAATTTTAAAATTATTTAGACAAAATAGCATCGAATTTTCATATCAGCCATTTATTGGTTATCGGCCACAACTCATGGGCTTATCTATATTGACCAGAATTGTAATATTGGTTTACACCTAGTTTACAAGATAACATCTTAATGCTAATTCACACTGCTCCAACAAACACAGCATCCAAAGATTGTTGCCATGATGATAAATTCTCACCTAATTAAAAATAACCATTTTATGGACCAACACTTTATGGACTGAATCTTACACATGTAAAGATATTGCTGTTCCCAAGTGGAAATGTTGGTGTTTTTTAGGGCAGTGATGCTTCATTATGTAGCATCACCTGATCGAGCACCTAACTGCTCTAAGCACAACAAACCTTTAGATATGGACGGATTGGTAGGGTTTGTGATGAAACACGCCAGGCAGACGTGGAGAGGGCACCGAAAGGCCCGGTTCAGAGGTACAGTGGGTGCATGGCTGGCAGCGCACTCCCCATGGTAGAACTTCCCACATCCAGGAAGCATACAGCGCCTGACGTCCTCACCCAAGCTCTTACAAGCAAAGCATGAGTGTATACCTATTCAAATATTCACAAAACCAGCTGTCAAAAGCTGTAAAATTACTTTAAGACAAATTGTTGATGTGTGAATTATGAAGCAGGCACTCACCAGACGTGCACTCCTGACATAAAAATTTTCCTGTGGGAGGCTCGTTCAGACCAGTGCATTGTGGGTGAAATGCCCCACAGCATTGCCCTTCGCACAGAAGGAGATCTCCCTGCTTCTCACACGCCTTCAGAAACAGCAGAGGAGGAGGTCATTGAGATATTTTATAATATACCATAGCTGTTGACTACTGAATTTAGTGAATTCATATAATTAGTTTGCTAAAACATCCTAAGATCAATCACTTGGAAACAGCTTAGTCTTAAATATAGGGTTTTTTTTGTGTTTTTTGATGTCACTTGACACTGTCATTTGTATTGAAGTTAGCATGAAATAAAAGTATACCCAATTTTAAATTATTATTATTACTTTTTTTATCTTATGGGCTACGTCCAAAAACTTAGCCAGGTGACCTCGCTGCCTTATCAGACAATGGCAGTGTTTGCGTACGAAGGCACCTCACGAAACAGATTTCGGACAGACTTCAATGATGGTTTAATAATCTACAGCAAAATAGAGCGAGCTTGGTGATAATTAAGCAAATATTTAATTATTACAATAGCAGCTTCTCGCTAGAAATGACATCAGAAGTCACAAAGTCACAAACTGACCATCAACCGCAACTTTCAGATGCCATGTTTTAGCTTAACTGTCACAGAATGGAAAGCACAGGATTGTGGGATATCAAAGGAAGCAAAGGGTACATTTATACTGCCTTCAAAAATCGATCAGATGAAGGTATCTCAGGAGACCAGAAGTGAAGCCTACATTGGATTTGGACATGCCTTGATGCCTTCCTACCTTAGAATGCATTCTCCGAATGCAGTATTTTTAAGTTTTCGGACGCAGTGATGGTGAAACAACAGACTTCTGTCTGGTGACGTTTGCTGGACTTCACCAATCAATTAGTCAATTTAAACCCCGTCCCTTTCTTACAATCAACTGCAAGCTTGAATTCAGAACTGCCTCAAGCCAATCAGCAGCCAGTGGATAAAATCAATTCCCCAACGTTTGCTCCTGATCGACTGTTGCTGTCTGCCTCCTGTTTGTCCTGCTGCTGCTGTGCTCGTGTGTGCTCTGCATTCTTTTGAATCCTTATTTGATATCATTTCTTGTTGTTTAAACTGCTATATATAACTTACATCACCATATATTGTCTAATATTGCCTAGCACATTAAATCTGACATTGTTAGCTTTTAATCTAAATCACTATCACGTGTTAGCATTTCACTAGCCTGTTAGCTTGCCATCTCTGCATCTGGGTCTCCTGTTTTCTGAGTCCATTAAACAACAGTGGTGAGTTGGATTAATCAACAAACACAGCAGATGTCATCTTCTCCTGTTATTGTCACTTGCACTGCATGTTACATGTTTAGCATATCCTTCTCTGTAAGATTTCAGAATTAGAGACACGCATCCAGACTTTATCTGAGAGTAGTGAGAATGTAACAGCTTTAGACACTGATTTGGATGCGACTAGCTTAGTGAACTCTGTACATTGTTTGGCTCTGACTGTAGAGCCTGTGCATCAGGGCAACTGGGTGACTGTGAGACGGCATAGTCCTGGATCAAAAACACACTTTTCTGTTCCGATTAGAACATCAAACAGATTCTACCCACTCAATGATGCACCCACTGAGAATCCTGTTGAACGTGCCCTAGTTATTGGCGATTCTATTACACGGAACATGAAAATAGAGACACCAGCCACCATAGTCCCATGTTTACTGGGAGCCAGAGCACCTGGCATCAAAGCAAATTTTAAAGTGCTGGCTAATGCTAATCGTAAATTCTCTAAGATTATTATTCACGTCGGCACTAATGATGTTCGACTTCGCCAGTCGGAGATCACCAAAATTAACATTAAAGAGGTGTGTGAACTCGCAAGTATGATGGCAGATGATGTTTTTTGCTCTGGTCCCCTCCCCGTTAGATGGAGTGATTAGATACTTAGCAGACTATCATCACTCAATGGCTGGTTGTCTGTGGTGTCCGCAAAATAACATAGGGTTCATAGACAATTGGAAACGCTTCTGGGGCAGACCTGGCCTGTTAAAAAAAGATGGCATCCATCCTTCCTGGGATGGTGCCGCTCTTCTCTCTAGTAATTTGGCACATAGTCTTAGAGCTAAACCTTGACTAACTGGGTCTCAGGTCAGGAAGCAGACGGATAATGAAAAAGACGAATTGGGATTGGCATTTAGAGACATTCTAAACTCTATTGGAGTTAGGCAACACGTGTCAGGACCCACTCGTCATCATACTTTAGACCTAATGCTGTCACATGGAATAAATGCTGATGCCGTTGAAATTCTGCAGCAGAGTGAAGACATCTCAGATCATTATCTAGTATCATGTATACTTAATGTAGCAAAGGCTGCAAAACCGTCCCGTTGTTTCAAATATGGCAGGACTATCACCTCTGCCAGTAAAGACGCTAAATAATCTAAATAATCAGTTCCATCTCCTCAGCATCCCAGACAGCCTAGAGAATCTCGATGTTGCAACAGAAACTATTGACTCTCTCTTTTCCAGCACTTTAGACACAGTTGCTCATCTGCGCTTAAAGAAGATTAAAGAAAATAGTCCAACGCTGTGGTACAACGAGCACAACCGTGCCCTTAAAACAGCAGCCAGAAAAATGGAGCGCAGCTGGAAGAAAACAAAAGTTTTTTCGTATTTCATGGAAAGAGAGCATGATTGTGTACAGAAAGACCGTAAAAACTGCTATATCTGCTTATTTCTTGACTCTCTTAGAAGAAAACAAACACAACCCTAGGTATTTATTTGAAAATATAACCTAGGTATATAATTTAGTGGCTAAATTAACCCAAAATAAATCTTCAACTTCTGATGTTTGCAAACAGCACAGCAGTAATGACTTCTTTACGTGAAAGATTGATAATATTAGGAAGAAAATTATAATTATGCAACCATCTACTACAGTATTGCATCAGACAGTGCATTGTAGTGTCACTCAGGAAAAATTCCACTCATTCACTGCTATAGGAGAGGAAGAATTGGCTAAACTCCTTAAATCATCTAAATCAACAACATGTATGCTCGACCCTATACCGACTAAGCTACTAAAAGACATACTTCCAGAGGTCATAGATTCTCTTCTTAATATCATTAATTCATCCTTGTCACTAGGATATGTACCAAAACCTTTTAGCTATTATTAAACCACTTATTAAAAAAACACAACTTGATCCTACAGAATTAGTCAATTACAGGCCAATCTCAAATCTACCCTTTCTGTCAAAAATACTAGAAAAGGCAGTGTCTTCACAATTATGCTCCTTTTTAGAAAGAAATTATATCTGTGAGGATTTTCAGTCAGGATTTAGACTGTATCATAGTACTGAGACTGCTCTCATCAGAGTTACAAATGATTTACTCTTATCATCCGATCGTGTCTGTATTTCTCTATTAGTGTTACTCGATCTTAGCACTGCATTCGATACTATCGACCACAACATTTTTTTGAATAGACTCGAAAATTATGTTGGCATTAGTGGAATTGCATTGGCATGGTTTAAATCATATTTATCTGACCGTTATCAGTTTGTAGCAGTAAATTAAGAGATGTCACAGCTATCACAAGTTCAGTATGGAGTACCACAAGGCTCAGTGCTAGGACCGTTGCTTTTCACCCTGTACATGCTACCACTGGGAGATATCATTAGGAAGCATGGCGTTTTCATTGTTATGCTGACGATACTCAGCTCTATATTTCTTCACGCCCTGACGAAACTTACCAATTCACAAGATTAACGGAATGCATAGCTGATATAAAAAATTTTGGATGACTAGTAATTTCCTGCAACTAATTATTGGCCAAAAAATCTCTCAAGTAGTAACCTAGAATACTGTCTAACACTTGATGGCTGTTCTGTCAAGTCCTCATCGTCAGTGAGGAATCTGGGTGTGCTCTTTGATACCAATCTTTCATTTGAAAGCCACATTTCTAGCATCTGTAAAACTGCATTCTACCATCTTACAAAATACACTCACCTAAAGGATTATTAGGAACACCATACTAATACTGTGTTTGACCCCCTTTCGCCTTCAGAACTGCCTTAATTCTACGTGGCATTGATTCAACAAGGTGCTGAAAGCATTCTTTAGAAATGTTGGCCCATATTGATAGGATAGCATCTTGCAGTTGATGGAAATTTGTGGGATGCACATCCAGGGCACGAAGCTCCCGTTCCACCACATCCCAAAGATGCTCTATTGGGTTGAGATCTGGTGACTGTGGGGGCCATTTTAGTACAGTGAACTTGTAGCCTCTTTTTCCTATTTGTAGTGGAGATGAGTGGTACCCGGTGGGGTCTTCTGCTGTTGTAGCCCATCCGCCTCAAGGTTGTGCGTGTTGTGGCTTCACAAATGCTTTGCTGCATACCTTGGTTGTAACGAGTGGTTATTTCAGTCAAAGTTGCTCTTCTATCAGCTTGAATATTGAATAATTCAATTAATCGATTGAATAAATTGTCGGCCCATTCTCCTCTGACCTCTAGCATCAACAAGGCATTTTCGCCCACAGGACTGCCGCATACTGGATGTTGTTCCCTTTTCACACCATTCTTTGTAAACCCTAGAAATGGTTGTGCGTGAAAATCCCAGTAACTGAGCAGATTGTGAAATACTCAGACCGGCCCGTCTGGCACCAACAACCATGCCACACTCAAAATTGCTTAAATCACCTTTCTTTCCCATTCTCTCCTCATTTCCCAAACATTCAGTTTGGAGTTCAGGAGATTGTCTTTACCAGGACCACACCCCTAAATGCATTGAAGCAACTGCCATGTGATTGGTTGATTAGATAATTGCATTAATGAGAAATTGAACAGGTGTTCCTAATCCTTTAGGTGAGTGTATATTTAAATTACGGCAAGTAAGTTAGTTCATGCGTTCATGACCTCAAGGCTATATTATTGTAATGCTCTACTGGTTTACTGGCTTAATAAACAATCTCCAGGTGGTCCAAAACGCAGCAGCTCGAGTTCTTACTAGAACCAGGAAGTATGACCATATTAGCCCGGTTCTGTCAACACTGCACTGGCTCCCTATTAAACATTGTATAAATGTTAAAATCTTGCTAATTACTTACAAAGCACGAAATGGTTTGGCTCCCCAGTACTTGAGCGAGCTCTTAACGCATTATACTCCATCACGTCTATTGTGGTCTCAAAACTCTGGCCAGTTGATAATACCTAGAATATCAAAATCAACTGCAGGCGGTCTCATAAACTCATAAACTCTGGAACAGTCTTTCTAGCATTGTTCGGGAAGCAGACACACTCTGTCAGTTTAAATCTAGACTAAAAACACATCTCTTTTACTGTGGCATACACATAGAGCATTATAAATTTGTATTATTCAAATCAGTTAAATGATTGTTAGGCTGCATTAACTAGGTCAGCAGGAACCAGGAACACTTCCCATAACACCTGATGTACTCGTTACATCATAAGAAGAATGGCATCTACGCTAATGTTAGTCTCTCTATTTATCCCGAGGTTTACTGCAGTCAGCCGGATCCGGGCCGTATCCAGACCAGATGGCGGACCTGCGCCTGGACATGACCAACGCATCCCTGAAATGTCTGCAGAGAGCGTGTCAATTAATTTCCCCCCGTAAATGCCACATCGACACGACATCCTCATTAAACTCGTCTCCGGCATGACGACAATGTTTCGAATAATCTTACGAATATTTATTGATCTAATAGATATTGGGATTTTTATGGGATAAAAATCCCAAGGTTTTTTTCTCCATTCTGGCCCTGAAGGAGTTTTAGTTCCTTGCCACCGTCGCCTTTGGCTTGCTCAGTTGGGGACACTTAAATTTCAACTATATTACCGACCTGCCCGCATTGACACTATATGACAATTGAAATTAGCTGGATGACATCACCGTTTTCATCAGAGTGGCTGTACAGCCGAATCAAATTCTGTTGCATTATTTTCCTGTTAACACTGTGAAGCTGCTTTGAAACAATCAGCATTGTAAAAAGCGCTATATAAATAAAGGTGACTTGACTTGACTAACGTACATTTTTTCCTTTTTTGCTAATCCATTTCACTCTGATATATATCACAATATTATATACACTATATTGCCAAAAGTTTTGGAATGCCTGCCTTTACATGCACATGAACTTTAGGGTGTACTCACACTAGGCACGGAATGGAGTGCTCACACTTGTCAAACGAACTGGCTTTGGGGGTCAAACGCGCTCGGCACGGTTCAGAGCGCCTAGTGTGAGTACACCCTTAATGACACCCCATTCTTAATCTGTAGGGTTTAATATGGAGTTGGCCCACCCTTTGCACAACAGATTCAACTCCACAAGTGTGTTTATGGGAATTTTTGACCAGTCTTCTAGAAATGCTTTTGTGAGGTCAGGCACTGATATTGGATGGGAAGGCCTGGCTCGCAGTCTCCGCTCTAAAACAACCCAAACGTGTTCTATCAGGTTGAGGTCAGGCCAGTGAAGTTCCTCCACACCAAACTCATCCATGTCTTTATGGACCTTGCTTTGTGCACTGGTGCACAGTCATGTTGGAATAGGAAGGGGCCATCCCCAAACTGTTCGCACAAAGTTGGGAGCATGCAATTGTCCAAAATGTCTTGGTATGCTGAAGCATTACTGAAAGAGTTCCTTTCACTGGAACTAAGAGGCCAAGCCCAACCCCTGAAAAACAACCCCACACCATAATCTCCCCTCCACTAAACTTTACACTTGGCACAATGCAGTCAGGCAAGTACCATTCTCCTGGTAACCACCAAACCCAGACTCGTCCATCGGATTGCCAGACAGAGAAGCGTGATTCGCCACTCCAGAGAACACGTCTCCACTGCTCTAGAGTCCAGTGGTGGCATGCTTTACACTACTGCATCCGATGCTTTGCATTGCACTTGGTGATGTAAGGCTTGGATGCAGCTGCTCGGCCATGGAAACCCATTCCATGAAG
This sequence comes from Paracanthobrama guichenoti, assembly GCA_018749465.1. Lineage (NCBI taxonomy): Eukaryota > Metazoa > Chordata > Actinopteri > Cypriniformes > Gobionidae > Paracanthobrama > Paracanthobrama guichenoti. The sequence continues at coordinate 23,909,344 of CM031963.1, read as the reverse complement.
CTCTCTACGCACTGTTCTTGAGCTAATTTGAAGGCCACACAAAGTTTGGAGGTCTGTATTCTGCTATTGACTATGCAGAAAGTTGGCGACGTCTGCGCACTGTGCGCCTCAGCATGCGCTGACACCGCTCTGTGATTTTACGTGGCCTATGACTTTGGGCTAGTTGCCAATTGTTCCCAGTTGCTTCCACTTTGTTATAATAACATTAACAGTTGACCGTAAAATAGGAAATATTCAGGAAATTTCACAAATGGACTTATTGCACAGGTGGCAACCTATCGCGGTACCAAGCTCATTCACTGAGCTCCTGAGAGCGACCCATTCTTTCACAAATGTTTGTAGAAGCGTCTGCATGCCTAGGTACTTGATTTTATACTGAATTAAATGATTTGGAGGGGTGTCCCAATACTTTTGGCAATATAGTGTATGTGCTACTTTGTTTAATTGTGACTTTAAGCCTTTGGAAACTGCCCACACTGAATAAAATACAGGTTATTGGCAATATTTATTGTGATAATTCATATTTAATTTATCTTACTTTGTTTTTACTAGTATCAGTAATTGTTAGCCAGTGTTGGGTAAGTTACTTTAATCAAATTAATTACTAGATACTAATTACATCTTCAACAGTCTAATTAGATTACTGTACTAATTACGCTCTCTAAAAACTATTGCATAACTTATTACTAATTACTTTCTGAATCCCAAATCTACGTTGACCAGTTGACATGATGAACCAGTTTTCACACCTGGCTCATTTGGAGCATTTATTTCGGAACCTGATGCGTTTTCTCCATTAGTTCAGTTAGTTTAGGCATATGTAAACATGACAATTGCACTCGGATCTGCACCAAAATAATCGCGTGGTGACAAAGCTATCTGACCCAGCAGACCAACATACCAGGGCTGCATTTTCTAAAAGCATCATAAGCCTAAGTTGATCATAGAACAATTGGCACCAATTTTCTCTACATCTAACTTAGACTTACAATGCTTTTGGGAAACACAGCCCAGGCTGTATCACAACTTATTATGAATAATTATGTATGTTTCATGAAGAAATAAATCCTCCAAAGGGAGACAATGAATGATGATAAACATTGACAGCCAATCAAAATTCACCTGACTTTAAAGAGCTTGAGTATTTAACGCAGCAGACGACATAACTGTTATTGTCCGTTGGTGTGGACACTACTATAGTTATTGTTCTTGGGTGTAAAAGAGCCTTAACACACCTACCTGACACACATTTTCCTTGAGTGAGATGCTGCCACCTTTCTCCTCTGAGAGCCTTTTATTATCCGAGAGTCCTTCATCAGATTGTGAATTTTCTTCTCTTTCAGAACACAAGCCATAACTAGATTCAAACATCTGAATGAAATGCCAGATATTCAGGTTATTTAATTAAGTAAACATTTAGAAAAAAATGTTTTCACATGTTTTCATTGAATTCTCTGCATATTGGTACTTACTAATGCATTTGACTGATTGGCTGATTAGAAGCAGTTTTATAGGTGTACTAAAGTGGCCATTAAGAAATAATAAAAGACTATATTCAAGAGTTATTTTAACTGACCTCTGAACTTGAGCATCTGAGAGCACCTGAGCCATCCTCCGCTGATTCTGGGTTAACTGTATGAGGCATTTCAGGGGCAACTTCTATCTTCATATCTGTGCTTTTTAGTATTGGGTCAGTTGGTGTGTCAATGGACTCGCAAGACAGCTTGTTCTTACTTTTTGATGATTGTTGTCCTATTCCTTCATTTAAAATACAATTAAAGATTGTAAAACAAAAGAAAACTAAAGCACCAGATAAACTTATAAAAAATAATACATTTCAGTGTCAGCATATTTCAGTTCTTCTAGTGGCCCAACAAAACCAGTTTTAGATTTCCAAAATTTGATTGGAGATTGAGGCTTATTCAGGTTTCCACTATTATTTGGGTTAGTTCACCCAAAAATAAACATTCTGTCATTAATTACTCACCCTCATGTCGTTCCAAACCTGTAAGACCTTCGTTTATCTTCAAAACACAAATGAGATATTTTTGATGAAATCCAAGAGCTTTCTGAACCTCACAATGACAGCAACGTCATTGAAACTTTCAAGGCCCAGAAAGGTGGTAAAGACATCATTAAAATAGTCCATGTGACTACAGTGGTTCAACTTTAATGTTATGAAGCGACGAGAATACTTTTGTGTGCAAGTTGCAATGACGTTGCTGCCTATGGCTGGTTCAGAAAGCTCTCGGATTTCATCAAAAATATCTTATTTTGTGTTCCGAAGATGAACGAAGGTCTTACGGGTTTGGAACGACATGAGGGTGAATAATTAATGACAGAATTTTCTTTTTTTGGGAGAACTAACCCTTTAATGGAACACAAACCCAGGATTTAATATAATGTATGATAATTTACTGATCACGGTCACTATGATGTTCTTAGATCGCGTCTTTGATAATGCACTCTGCGTGATTGTCACTCGTGTGAACGAGCACCAATTTACAGATTTCGGGCATTTGTCAGCGATTTCACAAAATCTGTCGGCGAGTCAAAATCGGGGCTAAAATCGTGCAGTGTGAACTCGGCACGAGTTTGATTAATGTCAAATAACATGCTTAAAACATAATTTTCTAGATTAATATATGAATATATGAAATTTATAAACATACATCTTTTAGTACATCATTAAATGACCAGGGCTGCATGTTAGGAAAATGTGGCCCTTGGATTATCTCTGATTGTTGGCTATGTCTCTAAAACAATCAAGTTGTCCAATATATTAATGGTATATGAGTTTAATAAAATAACAAACATAGTTTTGAAAGCAGTCAAACCTGATTTTGTAGATTGTCCAGATGAACAAATCTTCTGTGACTTTACCTGTGAATGATAATGCTATTAGCCCAATTTTCCTTTTTTCTTATGTCCTTTAGATTAAAATTGCATAAAGTATGTTTTTGATTTTTTTAAATAACAATTATTGATAAAGTTAACTTAAAAAAATGTTATAGTACCTTTCTTTTAGGCATGAGAATTGGTTCAGCTTCAATGGAGCTTTCTAGAATCTTTTTGGTGGGTTTCCGTTGTCTCTTTGTGCTTAGACACACACCATCACCTATTCAAAATTATGAACAATCCTTTTTTTTTTTTTTTTTTTTTTTTTTTACTTATTTTGTTCTGATAAAAGTACTGAATATATTTAGCCCTAAAACAATAAATAAAATAACAACGTAGAAAGAAGTGGTTCTGGCTTGCACTAGGTCTACATATGACCATTGCATATGGTAAAACAATGAGATGGAAATGTTTGAAAAATATTAAAGAGTCATAAAATTTGTGAATTTCTTCATAATTATGTAAACCTTCAGAAAAAGCTACTCACCAATGGCAAAAGCATTTTGTCTTTGAAGCTGCTCCATATGGCAAATTTCAGCACATGGTGATGGCTTTGTTTCTGGAGGTGGAGTTAGAGTCTCAACAGACAACACTTGATTCTCTTGACATGCCGTGGTATTTATTGACGGAGTGCTCCGAGACATGTCTTCTGAAGGAGGAGTCTGTAATTCTGGCAGGGGCCTTGACACACCTTGCTCTGTTACCTGAGGATTCTGTAAACTTTCGCCAGATGTTTTCACCACTGGGCCACTGCATTTGTGGTTTTTGACCTATTCATAAGTTGTCAAAAAATTGTAAGACTGTTAAAGCGAATTAAAAGTACACATCTAACTTAAACTTGATTAGCTAGCATAAACTGAGCTACCTTAGTAAATGACTCAGGTTTCTTTTTTGCTTTCTTCTTAGTAGAAAACAATTGATCGTATTCCTCTGTCCATTCTATGAGTCTTTTGCTAGGTTTTCTAATACGTTTACATTCTGTGAAAAGCACAAACATTTTTGAGCCCACTTAAAGACTTCACATAATCCTGATATAATGCATGATATAAGCATTGATTACATTGTCTACCTTACCTGTAGGGGTGTCATTTTTTTGACAGTTGGCTTGAGTATTTTCTAATGCATCGATGGAAGTTGCCTTCTCGGGCACAAAAGAACAAGACTTATTTGTGCCATCCACCAAAGCGTCACAATTTTCTGAGGGCAATCGTTCTGTCTCTTGAATACAACTACCTTGGTCTGCATGTAATGCTTTGACTTGGCCAAACTTCTGCCAACGCTTTTTGGGCACATTAGCCGAGAACTTGGTCTCTGGTTCCTCTGAGGGCAGGTGATGCTCAGATATCAGTTTGTCAAATGAATCTTTGGAGTGGATGTTTGCTGTGACCTCAGTGGTTTTCTTTTTTGAACTAATTTTTGTACTATGTCTTTGAGCATTTTTTAAAACTTCAGAGTTTAGCTGATTTTCCGGGATAATATTTGTCCCTGACTTCAGCTTCATCTTCTTCTGTTTGGATGTGATTTTGCCCAGTTGACATTTCTGTGTAACTACTGTGGTCAACACATCCTTCACGTTCGGAATCAGTGATGGCTCCTCTTTAATAAGTTCATTTTTGGGTAACGGCTCTATTACCAGTGGTGTTCCATCTTTTTCCCGACTATCATGCATATCCTTGATCATCATTAGGAATGTGCTAAACTTATAGTTTGCGTCAGGATAAAATGACAGAGGCTGGCCACTGTCTTCATTTGCTAGTGATTTGAAGGTTATTTCTTTCATGTTCTCCATATCTTCCATATTTAAGTGCAAAGATGGAGTAGAACTAGAAGATACATCAGAAACGTGACTCTCTTGTTTGAATTTGGATGAATGAAAGGCAACAGGTGCTTGAGATATCAAAGAAGCTTCATCTTCAGATTTGACTGAATGTTCATTGTCTTTACAACTCAGAAGATCGGATGATAGCTGGATGCTTGTGCTAATGTTAGAGTTCTCTTTCAGATCTCTGCTTGCCGTAGTTGGCATCTTCTGTGAAGGGTCATTGTTGTCTACATCTGTTGTTTCGGGTAATGTAAAGTCCGAAGAAGATACACAATTCACTATAGCAACATTTGAGGTTGACTCATGGTTTACCAGTAGTTTTTTCATCCACTCTTCCTCCTCCATCGCCTTCAGTGCTCTTGTCATCAGGCGACTACTTGCCGGAAGGCACTTCACTCTCCTACCGAGAGCTTTCCTGGCTTCGGTAGATAGATGTTCAAGTCCGGTGATGTGATTGTCCTTGGATTTCATGCCTGCTGAATCTGGCATCTTAATTTTACAAGATACCTTCCCGAAAGAACAATTCACAGATTTAATTCCAGCACGACCAAGTCCCCCATTGACCTGACCTTTTCCTGTTTTACTGAACCAAAGGCCACCCTGGTTCTCCACATTCTTTTTTATTTCTTTGTCATTTGTAATGGGAAGCTGACTTGGGGTTGAGTTTGATTGTTCGATATTTGATATTCGCTCAGAGCTTTTGGGACATCTGCGGATCTGTGGTACCGAATCAATGTCAGAGTAGGGACTATCCAACCCTTCCATAATCTCATCCTTCTCGTAATGAAACTCCTCAGATGTTTTCAAATGTGTTGATGACTTTCTTTGTTTCTTTTTTTTTTTAGACCCCTGATTATGTGGTAAGGTGTTCAGGTGGTCTTTTTGTGTAACTGTTCCATTGCTCAGAAGACTAATGTTGGGTAATTCCACTGGCACAGACACTTTGTTTTCTGTGTTATTTGTGGTTCCTTCAGAGATTGTTTTGGAGAAGTCTGAGCATGGAGTGGTGACCCTTGGCTTCTCCAGGAGAAGTGCTTCTGCTTCAACCACACTAGCTCTCCAAGAGTTCAGTAAACGCTTGGGTATCTGCAAAGTAACCCAAGAGTAACAATTTCACAAGGGTTTTAAAAACGTGTCACAATATCCATTTAACTGAAAGGATGTTTCAGAAATTACAGAGTGTCTGGCATTTTCATCTCGTTGGCGTCCACTTCCTCTCACAAAAGGGAGATTGTTAAACTGATATCCACCAACAAATATATGAGTAGATCGCTCAGGAACCCATGCTTGTTCTTCAGGTTCCCCAAATGTCTTGAGGAAATACTGACGATTGGTCCTATCTGGTGGCTCTGAAACACAATCGAACAAAGCAACTCAAGGAAGGACAATACACATTTTTGTTGGTGGATTATGTGGAAAAATGCAACTGAAAAGTTCTAGTTCATGAAATTAGGAAAGCGGCATCTACAGTATGGCTTCTGTGGTTGTGTACTTACCTTTAATTCTGTGGTAAACTCCCTCAACTGGGTGAACAGTCACCTGACATGGCCACCATGGTCTACGGTTGAATTTAGCCCATATAACTTCACCCTCCAAATATTTCACTGGTGGTAGAGCCTTTGTTTTCGATTTTTTTGTCTGCTGGTAGACATCATATATAAATTACGTTAATTATGATAAAAGAATATGCAAGAACATAAAATGATATACAAGGAAAAAACAAAATTGTATCTGTCCCATACCACAGTATTTTAAATCCATTCACTGATTGTTTAGTCTTTTTAATTTGATATTTGTATATTATTATTCTATTATTGTCATTGTTGTCGTTATTGGTTATGTTATTATATTCTTTGTTAACCTTTGCCTTTATATTTGCTTTATTTTCCCTTTGATTTCATGTATCTCCTTACCTAATTAACATTCTATATTAAGTGCCATTTGTTTTTGTTTTAAATACTATAAATGCCTGACAATCATACCAATAAAGTTTTGACTATATTTCTGTAGGCTTAGGGCTTAGTGTGTGGCGATAAATGAGCATCTGTTTTCAATTACATATGAAACAGTAGACTCAGTTAATTACATGTTTATTATTATACCTATTTACTAATGTAGTCTATTAATTACTAGCCGAAATGAATAAATAGTATAGCCTAATATGTTAAATTCCCATAAAGTGAACTTCCCATATAATTCCCATAAGTGCGCCTACAGAAATAGAGAGTCATATATAGCCTCTATCTATACATTGCACAGAAATGGCTATCTGAAATGGGTCTCATTTTTATTACTAATATAGCATATAATAGGCTACAATATAACAGGCTATAATATAATATAGCATAATATAATATAATATATCCATGTCTTAATGCCACATGGATGTCATTATATTTATTAATAATATCCATTTCTGATAATCTTTGATTGTTATGGTCATGCAGGTTTGTTTACACATTAAACTCAAGGCCACAAGAAAAAGTACTTCAACAAAAGAAGTCGTGCTCACCAGAAAAAAATATGTTGTTCCCTAAACATAGGATCTCGAGGCCATGACCGGTCACCGTACAAAAATATTTCCTTTTTAAAAAATATATTAAATATGATTCATTGAATGTTTTAGCATAAAGAGCATATTTTTATAAATTATTATATTGTCAGATATTGAATTATTGATAATTAAACATGTATTAATAACTAAAATTATGTACATTGACATGTTACTAATTTTAAAAGCTTGCGGAACAGTTGATTGGCGTATGAAGAGATATCTAATAGTGTTGGTGGTGGTTTGAAGGTGGACTTGCCATCATAATCCCAGCAGGCCTGCTCACAAGAGATGAAAGCCCACAATCACTTTTAGACTTGTCTTCAAAGACGACTTCTTGCCCCAAGGATGAGCGAGCCTTTGAAATTTTGCTTCGAGGCTTGGCATCCAATTTTGTCTTCAAATTTGTATTTGTTGTATGCTCTCTTGTTGAGCCACACGAGGCTCTTTCCAGCCGAGAAACTGTCTCTGTATCCATAACTTCATCCTCGTCCTCATCTTCAAACAGAATTGACTCAAAGTGCAGTCCATTTGCAAATGGACTGGATGAGTCCAGACTAAAATCAGGGCTGGGTGGGGACGTGCAGCTGTCAGTCACACCTGCATCCATTTTGAGACAGATGTGTCAATAACTCAGCCTGGTTACCATGCACCGATCTTGAGTTCATCGTCCACACATAGTTCAATAAGCCTGTCAGACAGAGGCAGGTCCTGATCCCCAAGGGTCAGATCTCCAAGGCTTTTCTAGCAACAATGAGTAAACTATGGATCTTAAGTTTTTAACCCACGGACAGATGAGACAGGATAGGCCAGGGTCAAAGCCAAGTGTCTGTCTGCTGATCGGTGATGTTTTCCATATACTGTCAAGCAGATCCAGCACCTGTGAACAAGTACGGCAATGTGTTGAATTACTGAGATTAAGCACATGTGACCGAATCATACCGGCACTGCTCCATTATCTGAAAAACAAATGTGTAAATACATATAAGCATTCACTTCATCATCACTTCTGTATGTGTAAAAATCTTGAAATGAAATAAGTAAAGAAATATAAATTGTGCTTGTGTAGAATTCTCTAAACAATTTTCTCAAAAAGTTATAAATAATAAAGAATAGTAGTAATAATGGCAACAAATGCCCAGAACTGTTGTTTGCAAGTTTATGAAACTTTGACCTAAATTTGCATCACATATCCATCTAAATCTTTTAACTACATACAAAGAATTATATATTTTATATATGTATCTAATTAAATATTTTCACTTATTTATTAAGCCAAATCCAGTGCTTGGTTTTCTCCAAGTGTAATAGTTTATTAACACCAAAAAGTTAAATTTTGGGCTGAAAATCTGTCCACAAAACATTCTTTCATTAGTCTTCTGGCTCATCCATTTGTTTTTTTGTTTTTTAGACAGGCAGCAATGTTGCCCCTCCATGCTGCTCTGTCTCTCTAGCTGACGGTCTCACAAACACTAACCTAAAGATCTGTACATGTTACTCTGAGGTTCCTCCTTGAATATTATATGTGACCCTGGACCACAAATACAAATACCAAAAATACATTGTATGGGTTAAAACTACTGATTTTTCTTTAATGCCAAAAATCATTTGGATATTAAGTAAAGATCATGTTCCATGGAGATGTTTTGTACATTTCCTACCGTAAATATATAAAAAATGTATTATCAGTAGTAATATGCATTGCTAAGGACTTCATTTGGACAGCTTTAAAGGCCGATTTTCTCAATATTTAGATTTTTTCGCACCCTCAGATTCCAGATTTTCGGCCAAATATTGTCCTATCCTAACAAACCATACGTCAATGGGAAGCTTATTTATTTATATTATAAATCTCAGTAAAAAAAGAAATAAAAAAGAAGACCCTTATGACTGGTTTTGTGGTCCAGGGTCACATATGTCCTGCTTTTGGAGTGGTTTTTGTAGATGATCATTTTTTCTTGGTAGAGTAAGAGAGTCCATTTGTATTCTCTAGAGAAATAGTTTTGTAACCTTTTACAGCCTAGTAAGCCTCAATGACTTTTTCAGAGGTTCTCTTTTGACCAGAGACCCATGTTTACGTCCATTCAGTAATACAGGGCTGTCAAACTCCCACTTGATTTTTATCCAATTATCCAACACCTGCTCCAATTAATTATTATTGAACTGTTGAATTATTAAGATATCACAGGCGTTACTTTCTCCAAAAAAAGGATATTTACACCTGCATAATTTTGCTCAATAAATAAGTGAAATATACAAAATAAGAGAATACAAATATTTGTGAATCATTTATTTAATTAGATTATCTGTCTGTGTTGGGATTTGTTTACAATGTAGTGGAATGTTATGATTAAATGAAGAAAATTCTACAAAGTTCTAGCGCGACTGCACGTTCGGAACGGATTAATTACGTACTGCTTAGTGCTTACTATAGTAGTAGGGGAAGGGAGTAGGGGAAGTATGCATGCCATTTCGAACATTCTCCATTACACAGGAAGGAACGCAGGAACGATAGCGGGCGCACATATAACAGAGCGAAGAGTGAACTCTGACTGACACATGAATTCACATAATGAAGTATAATATGCATAAGATACAGTAATAACATGCATGTAAAACTGGCAGCGCTGGGCTCATTGTCACGCGTGCTAATCTCATTAATATTTATAAGCTATTATTTTAATAATATCTCTCTCCCGAACAAACACCAGAACGAGTTCACTGAGTTAAACCGGTCTATTTCGTTATTTTAAAACATATATAATGTGATGCCTAAGGAAACACCGATAGAATCTTACCATTTAAATGTTTGCCAGTGTTATTCATATTGAAAACTCTTCGTCTGTGCGCGTGAAATGACCTTTTTTCCCAAATTGTGAAAGTGGATGAAGAAAATCCCAGCCGCAGCTGCAGTAGTAGGCCAGAGAACCTGAGAACACATTCATGCTATCATCACTCTACCCCTTCAATACAAACACACAAAACACATGCATTATAACACTCGCACAGAGATGAACCTTTCCAGTGCGCGATGTCTGAGACACAACGTACCTCTGGGTTACGATGCGGACGTTGTACTTTTCATTTTCAATGATTATGGTTTCCTTGCTGTCGACCTGCCCCTGGTTCTGTTTCAAGCCCGTGACTGTATGTGTCTATGAACAGCAGCCAATCGGCACGGCAACCCAACCCCTTGCGAGAGGAGCTCTTCTCAACTCCTGTGCTTCACTTTATCCCAAAACACAATTATACATTTTAAAACGCTCAAATGCACCTTTAATCGAACATTTGGCATCCTTTTAATATTTTTTTCCCACTCACTTTGCAAGATACTGTGCTTTTGTAACGGACGTTTCTAAACCCTTAAGTGATAGGCTTTCCTTTAGGTGCTATAAAATCCTATTCTGAAATAAACTAAATGTAACACAAACACTCGGAAGCGGATGAAAATACGCGATTCTACTCAAGTTCAGCGCTCTTGCTCATTCAAGATGGAGTCTGCTGTGTGCTGGCACAGGCCACAAAGTGTTAAATTTCGATTTTAAGTAAGGCTTTTATACATTCAAGAAGTTGTGACTCGTCTTTCATCGACGCTTGTTTACATCAGAGTTGATGAAATGACAGGGCGCGTGAAGACGCGCGTGCCTTCTGCGCTATAAACAATGGCATATGTAAAGATATAGTAGGCTACTAAGAAGATTTTGTGTAATAAACAAGACATACACATCGCAGCACAACGCACTTCTCCGTTTCATTCAGTCGCATCTCTAACATTTATGGAAATGACATCGAAAGTGTGTTAAGAGTTGAACGGGCAAATATATAAACAGCGCGTTTGTTTTTCTGTGCCGTGTTTTATTTATTTATTTTTGTCTGAGGAGAGAGAGAAAATGGAGGAGTCCGACACCATCTCAACGATTGTGGCCGAGTCTAATGTCGTGTGAATGTGACACTGAAGCGCGTTAATACGACGAGCACACAGCTTTAGATCCCGTTTCAATAAACCTACATATCTGCTGCTTAGCAACACGTCTATTCCAAATCCTGCATAACTCAAAACCTATACTGGAATAGTCCCGTGGGGGTTATTTTAAGGGGAGGGCGTGTTTGGGGCTTGGGAACCGTATTCATCTCGACTGACGACGTCGTTAAAGATGTTTTTCGATGGCACCTCAAAAGGAAATTTGCGAAAGCTGTCAAAATTGGTGTTGAGCTGAGAGAGAAAGTGTTTCAGCGCTGTCTGTGGGCCTGCTGGCTGATCTCCGCTTCGCCTGAACAGCGCCGCGCCTGGCAGAGAAAACACCAGAGTTACAGCAGTAAAGTTTCCAATAGCCGATTAATAGTCTCTCTCTATTCTATTTCTCAGTCAAATATGGCTAATGGCATCGGTTGCACATTGTGTCCCAACCAACCTGAATTCACCCTTATTAATGTGGTTATTCAGATTTTTCTTCAAATTTGATTCACAATGAAAGTCATTAAAATTGTATAAATTCTTAATTATGACTGAACTTTGAGACAAAGCTCCAGTAAAAGGTAGGCTATCCCTTTTCAATGTCAGTCACTTTTGGCATCTTATAATATCTCATGTATAACATTCTGCTATAAAATTAGTAGGCTTGTACAAAAACAAAATTAATCTCTATTGTGACTGGAGCAGTCATTTAATTTCCACACTTTGCACATGACAAAACCAACTAATGTATGTTAAGTCTAGTTAAGTTGGTTTTTGTTGTCATGTAAGAAGAAATTGGTTTCACTTTATTTTGATGGTGCCTTTAAAACATTCTGTTAACTTTAAGTAACGTTACACCTACGCCAACTAACTCTCACACTGTAAAAAAAAAAAAAAAAAAAAAAAAAAATTGTTGGTTTAACTTAAGAAATTAAGTTACCTGTTGCCTTAAAATTTTGAGTTCATCGAAATAAAAAAATGAGTTAATACAACAAAGGAGATTGGTTTAATAAATAGAAACTCAAAATATTATGTTATCTGAACCACATTAATTATCTAAGTTGATTTGACAAATGATAAAAAGTTGAGATAACAAATCTTGAAAATATTTTTTTTTACAGTGCATTGGTATTAATAGACCTTCTGCTTAATAGCCTATCTACTAACTCTTTATTGTGATGCTCCTCCAACAGACATCCTGCTGACTATAAGTAACTTTGCAACTATGTCAACTTATTCATAACTATAACCCTACCAGTCTAATACTACTAACACACTAATGTTGTTGCAGTCAACATAATGTGTGTTGGAGGACCATCACAATAAAGAGTTAGGAGATATTAAGCAGACAGTCTACTAATACTCTAATGAGAGTTACGGTGATGAGGCAATGTTGCATGGGCACTTTCCCATTGAGAATGGGCAACAAATGATCTGGATACTTTAGATCGGTTGTGGGCCTTGTGTCTCACCTTGTTGCCCGTTGACAGCAACATTGCTCAAAAAGTTGCCCTGTGTATCATCACCTTTAGTTGACATGTAGTTGCAAAGTTACTTATAGTCAACAGAATGTTCAAAACGGACCATCAAAAGAAAGTGTTCCCAAGAAATTACATCCAAAGGGCCTTTTACATCAGGCTTTTATCCCCATTGTTCCCTATAATAGAACACTAGTGTGAGGGGCTAATATTTAAGAAAAATGCAAAAAAATTTGATCCAATTTGATTTACAAATATATATATATATATATATATATATATATATATATATATATATATATATATATATATATATATATATATATATATATAATAATAAATAAAAATAAAGCTGCATGACATGCAAAAAAACTTTTGTGAAGGTAATTTTCTATAAAGAGTTTTACTCTAAAAATAAAAACATTAAATTGATAATGAAAAAAATCTGAAACTGTAATAAAACTATAAATTGCATATATTTAATATGATATGATAAAAATATGTATAGGACTATTTTTGCTTATAATGTAATGTTTGCTTATAATTAATCGTCTTATTGTTTATATATATATATATATATATATATATATATATATATATATATATATATATATATATATATATATATATATATATATATATATATATATATATATATGCCCGTGATGAATAATGAATCTAGCCTAAAGCGCATTATGTTCGTTCTTACGCCCCTGGTGGTCCGTCATTTCTGTCTTGACCTATTACCCTTAAACAATCGTTCAGCAGAGCATTTGTCTTTTGGTGATTAGATTGCGGGACTTTTGATCATTTTGTAGACTCAGTGAACAAAGTTAAACTTTTACCTGGATATTTCACTTTGATGCATGTAAATGAAGTTTAATAATGTTCCTCTGACATTCTGACAAGTTCCCTCTGAACCGATTTTTAATATGAATTCAGTTCATTGGATTAATTTTAAGAAAGCAGAATTATACTTTATATAAGAAAGTATTAACAGTATAAACAGAATTATATAAGAAAGTGTTATACTTAGGCCTATACTTGTACATGCCATTTTAACAAACCATCAAATGTAGTAACAAATATTACTGGCAGAGGGCAGCACAACTCAACAAAAGAATTTAAGAAGCACACTGCCCTGGGCCCCGTCCCAAATGGTACAAGGATTTGCATTTGCCCGTGCATGTCCATGAGGTCTACAGCACCGTATTGATACATTTATCATTTTATGAATATTTTTTTTGTCTTTTTGCAAAGTCTGGACTGCAGCGGACTGCTTAACAACAGTCTATGTGGCATTGTCACCACAAATATGGAGTGGCATTTAGGACAGGGCCATGGAGTGTCCTCATGCTAATGAGTAGAGGTTATAGCGTAGAGCAGCTGATCTGCTGATGGGTCTGGTTGTACCCATCCATCTTTCAAAAAGAGTTCCGGAGCCCTGCATGTCTCAGTCAGTAGAAGTAGAAGTCTTTTCCGGTTGTTTGAGATTCCACTGTCCACCCCCGTTGTTTTCCTCCTTAACCTCTGAGCCCCGCCATGCATCCCAGCTGACAGCTGTCTTCATTTGTGACAGCTCTCTCTATCTGTTCCCTTCTTTTCCACATCCTCCCTTACTCAACTTTTTAAACAGCCCAGTGTCTTGAATGATAGCATGGGTTGGCAATTAAAACCTTGAGTGGTTGAGAAACATTTACAGAAATATATGAGTCACTCGAAGTTTTATTGTGCGTCTTGTATAAACAAAGACTAGATTTACAGCACAAAGACTTACAGTAACGAAATGCACTCACTTCTTGTCCGAGGAACGCACATGATACAAAGTTAACAACTTTTCAAGTTTAGACTTGTAATTTGACTTCATGTGGATGAGGAAATTATATTTTGCATGCTACACTTGATCCAACTGTACTGTGACAAATTACGTCTTAAGCTCTCGAGTAGGGTTACGTCCTGTCTTGTGTTGGGTTGTGATTTACAGTGAGTTTCAAACTGTTGCCATGTGTGGATTCACATTCAGGGTGAGAGTCATTCTCTCCACTAGATGGAGTCAATCGCTCTTTCATAGACGAACTAGAAAAAGATTCTGGAGTGAATTCTGTTACTCTAAGAATGGTCAGCATATGGGTGATTCTATAGTTTCAGGTACATTTGGTGTCCAAAGTCATAAATGTTTTTCTGCTTTTTCAAATGGTAATTTGTTTTAATTATTTTAATTTATTACAAGATGTTACAGGCCATAACAATATAATATTTTCTGGGAAAAGTGACCTATAGAGCAAAAAATCAGTCATGTATTTTTTTTCCATTGGTATCAATGTCTAATCTTTTCTTTTGATAATATTTTATTTATAAAAGCCATACATAGTAACTTTCCTAATTCTACAACATTAAATAGTTTAAAAATAACGTTTATCTTATAAAAATGTGTGTCCATAAATGTTGTGTCAATTCTGTTACCGTACATTAATTTGTATGGTATTAATGGTACTTTCTCTCACTGATAATATCTGAAGCACTGAAAGATATGTGTGCTCTGAGAAAATATTTTAATCTAAAACGTTCTTACACCAAGTTATTCTGTAAAACGTCAAAATTATCACAATATCAAAAGGAAAACAGAATTTATCACTGATCACACAGTGGGTTGTTTAAGTCTTTTAATCATGATTACATTAGTTTCATGTGCTCTTAACATTTATGCTAGCAAGTGGAGTTTTTGGCTACAAAGTTTTAAATTGTCAACTCTGCTACCGTCAAACTCTGTTACCAAGGTATAGTAACAATGCTGACAGTATGTAGCAGAATTGACAGTAACAGAGTTGACAAACAATAATATTAATTCATTCGTTTTTCCGTTAAAGGTTTTTTAAAAAAGGAAGTAACCTGTGTTTGGCAAGCACTGAATGTTTAAAAGTGAATATGTTGTCAAGATACTGGAAAGAATTTATGTTAGTTAAACTTTTTGAAATGCAAAATGTAATCAAAATAATCTCCAGTTATAGAATAACTCATGTATTAATGTTTATTTATAGAATTTGTTTAATTTTCTTGCCATTTTCTTACAGGGAGTTCCCACTTCTTCACTAAGATCCACCTTCCCTGCTCACTGTTGCTATCTCAGACAAGCTTTACAAGACATCCAATAGGAATAAACAGGAGATTTCCATTATTTTTGGTAAAATACGCTCATAAAGTGATAAAATTATTAGATTTTATTTGTACATGGGCTAGAATGAATTACCCTTGACTTTTCTCCCCAAACCAGTTGAGAGTGAACCCCACCCTAAGGCAAATTTCACTGGTCAACTTAAACACGCAGTCATGTGTCAATAAAGGTTCAGATTTTATCAGATCGGATCACAATAAACTGCAAGACTATCTATCTATCTATCTTTCCATGTCATCCGGACTAAAGAGGACAAGGACAACCTAAGTTGTTCTTCTCTCTGCCACTGGATTGAGGACTTCCTCACTGGCAGGCCTCAGGTGGTGAGAATAGGCCAGTCCACCTCCACCTCCATCACCCTGAGTGTGGGAGCTCCACAGGGCTGTGTCCTGAGCCCCCTGCTCTACTCTCTCTACACGCATGACTGTTTGTCCACACACAGCTCCACCTCTATCATCAAATTTGCTGATGATACTGTTGTCCTGGGCCTCATTTCCAACAACAATGAGACGGCATACTTGGACGAGGTGGAGCATCTAACATCATGGTGCCAGGACAACTGTCTCTCTCTGAATGTTGGCAAGACCAAAGAAATGATTGTGGACTTCAGGAAGAGACAGCAACGGACATACTCCCTCATGATCAGCGGGTCACCAGTAGAGAGAGTGAGCAGCTTCAAGTACCTGGGAGTAAACATCTCCGAGGACCTGACCTGGACTGCTCACATTCAGACACAGGTGAAAAAGCCAGGCAAAGACTGTACCACCTGCGCCAGCTGAGGAAATTCAGGGTTTCACCAGCTATCCTGAAAACTTTCTATTTAGGGGCGATAGAAAGTGTTTTAACTCAGTGCATCACAGCGTGGTATGGGAACAGCACCAGTCATGACCGCAAAGCCCTGCAAAGAGTAGTGCGCTTATCCGAGCGTATCTCAGGGTCAGCTCTCCCGTCTCTGCAGGACGTCTACACCAAACGCTGCAAAGGTAGAGCTACCAAGATCATCAAGGACTCTAATCACCCTGCAAACCCTCATTTCACGCTGCTACCATCTGGTAGCGCTTCCGAAACCTGATGGCCAAAACTGAGAGACTCAGGAGGAGCTTCTTCCCCAGGCCATCAGACTCCTGAACTCAGTCACTTAACATCACGTGACTTCACGCCAGGATAAACATCGATACACTGACATTGCACTGCACTTTCTGTTCTCGTTGTTACTGTGTAACAACCTGTTATAAACCTGTTTGCACATTATACTCTTTATACATTTGTTAACCACATATTTATAAGTCTACAGTTTACTCACTGCAAAGTCTACTTCAATTATTTTATTCCACTTTATCCTTATTTGTTACCTTTTTTTCTCTTGACTTGATTATTTATAATTCTACAGATATAGACATATATATATATATAGATAGTACTTTTTTTATATCCTATTTCTATTATAATTTCTTCCTTGTGTTTTTAACTGTGAATTTGCACTGTCCATGGAGCGGACCTGTTTACATTTCACTGCCGGTTGTATATTCTGTATATAACTGTGTATGTGACAAATAAAACTCTTGAATCTCTTGAATCTCTTGTTCTCAGTGCTCAGTTCAGAAGCCTGCATCTCTGATGGGATGGGGTTGCATGAGTGCGTGTGGCATGGGCAGCTTACACATCTGGAAAGGCACCATCAATGCTGAAAGGTATATCCAAGTTCTAGAACAACATATGCTCCCATCCAGACACCGTCTCTTTCAGGGAAGACCTTGCATTTTCCAACATGACAATGCCAGACCACATACTGCATCAATTACAACATCATGGCTGCGTAGAAGAAGGATCCGGGTACTGAAATGGCCAGCCTGCAGTCCAGATCTTTCACCCATAGAAAACATTTGGCGCATCATAAAGAGGAAGATGCGACAAAGAAGACCTAAGACAGTTGAGCAACTAGAAGCCTGTATTAGACAAGAAT
Organism: Paracanthobrama guichenoti; assembly: GCA_018749465.1. Lineage (NCBI taxonomy): Eukaryota > Metazoa > Chordata > Actinopteri > Cypriniformes > Gobionidae > Paracanthobrama > Paracanthobrama guichenoti. The sequence continues at coordinate 23,891,505 of CM031963.1, read as the reverse complement.
GGGACAACATTCCTATTCCTAAACTTGAGCAACTTGTCTCCTCAGTCCCCAGACGTTTGCAGACTGTTATAAAAAGAAGAGGGGATGCCACACAGTGGGAAACATGTCTTGCCTAATTTTTTGAGATGTGTTGATGCCATGAAATTTAAAATCAACTTATTTTTTCCCTTAAAATGATAAATTTTCTCAGTTTAAACATTTGATATGTCATCTATGTTGTATTGTGAATAAAATATTGAAATTTGAAACTTCCACATTATTGCATTCTGTTTTAATCACAATATGTACAGTGTCCCGGGTTTCTATCTATCTATCTATCTATCTATCTATCTATCTATCTATCTATCTATCTATCTATCTATCTATCTATCTATCTATCTATCTATCTATCTATCTATCTATCTATCTATCTATCTATCTATCTATCTATCTATCTATCTATCTATCTATCTATCTATCTGTCTATCTGGTTTTAGGGGTTAGGATTTGTTTCAATGTTGTGTAGACAATCTGCATTGTGATTGACATGGCCTATATGAAAACTTTTCAATCAGCTGCAGGATTAGGTTCATACTATCCTCAGGTTTCACAGACAAGGCCTAGTCCCAGACTAAAATGCATCTTAAAATATGTCAGTGCCATTGTTTTGCTTCAAGATGCACACCAGTAATGTGTTTTTTTTTTTTTTGTTTTTTTTTTCTAAGGCAAATTTATAAAAGCAACAATTGTCAAGTAGGATTGATTTTGACATTGTGATTTATTCAAAATTTTGACTTTTATCTTATCAGTTTAAGTTAAACCATATTGTTGATACTGTTTAAACACACTGTTCACCAGTTCAACACTTAGAGCTGATATGATTGTTAGTCACAGAGAAATAAAAACATAACTGTTCTTGACTGCGCCCCGCTCGCACTATACACTTCTGTTTTCAACACCCAAGCACTCGTCCATCAATAAAACAGCCTGTAGCTGAATGCCAAGCAAGGCACAAAACCTCAGAACTGTCCCGATGAACCAACTCCTGCTTCATGTCATGGGAGACCATTAAAAAAATGTCATTTCAATTACCCCATTCTGTGCTATCCAGAGCTGGGGTCTTTCATTACGGACACTGACTTGCGCACATGCACACACATAAAAAAAGTGGTGAAAAGAAGAGGAAGTCTTGAGGACTTTCAAAGCACCATTGGTGGGGAAAGCCTCTTGTGCCTGGAGAATGGGAGCAAGATGAATAACACACACAGGGAAACAGCCGCCCGACACAAAGTGGACTGGAGTAGTCCATTCTAGTCGGGCGCGAGGGTCGACTTCTTGAGGGAGCAGGAGGTGCGGGGGGAACCCGGGGGTCCTCAGGAGCCCAGGACCTGCTCTTAATGAGAAATTCCTGGGGATTTGGAGGGGTGCAGAGGTCTTCATTTTCTCACTGCGCCCACAGGCTCCTGGAAATGGGAGGTGTGGGCTCCTTTTGAGTATCTGTGGGGTGAAGGAGGGGAGCGCTATTGAAATGAGGATGGGTGGAAGGGGTGGGGGGTGGAGGTATGTGGTGAGATTATGTATATGAGCTTGGGGCTCACATGCGGACTGCCACCTCTCTGAGCATTTGGGGCTTTTTGAGAAGGTGGAGGTGTCCCTCTGAGAGCTAATTCTCAGATTGTCTAATTAAAAGAATGAGCACGAAAGATGAGGAACCTCATGCGCAGCTGGGCCGCAGGAGCTCCGCAAAGAGGCCCCGGGGCTCCTTACTTACCATACGACGCTGAGGGCATCTTGGCCCGAGCCCCGAATCGGCGGGGCCGGACATTGTGTAAGGAGAAATGCGGAGCTCCTGCTCGGCCCGAGTACAAACAAACCCCACTGGGCAGATGACGGCTGTTCGAGGCTGTTAGGGGATGGAGTCCCCCTCTGGGACGATGGCCCTGAAGGACCTCTGCATGTGGGATGGAGCCAAGCAATTCGAGCCAGGACACAAAGCCCATCATGAGGCATGCCCAAAAAAATTAGCTGGTGACTAGCTGCTCTGGTGATTCAAATCTTCACAGAAATCTCTTCATAGAGCGTAATTGCAGATTTTAGTAGAGTTTAGCGCTGTAGGTGGTGAAAAATGCAGGGCTAATGACTATTTGTTGGATTTTAAGATGCAAAGCCAAAACTGTGTTCTAGTCTGGACTGTTATTTTGACATTCACATCTTAGTCCCTGTAGTTTAGCAAAACCGCTAACTCTGAGAAAAGGTCCAGGAAAACCAGAGATTAGATGTTCTCAGACTTAGTCCTCTTTTTAGCTTTGTATGCAGATGAAGAGTATCTGAAGCATTGTCTTTCCATGTTTAACTATCTGTCTTTGAGTCTTTGTGCACATCAATGACAGGCGTATAATGCAGAACCCCTTATTTAAAGGGTTTTTTTTCATCCAAAAGTGAAAATTCTTTCATCATTTACTCACCCACGTCATTCCAAACTCATATAAGAAGATATTTAAATTCAGTGGGATCCAAAACATTCAAGCTTCCAAAATGACAGGTAGTGTGAACTACCTGGTGTATTGTCACATTTCTTTGTTTTTAGTTGAGGTTTGATACATGCATGCACAGACCCATTTAATGTTCATCACTGTTCAGGTTTGATCGGAGCTTTAAAGCTTGACATTTTTGGACCCCATTGATTTCACTGTTTTTGAAACAATTGAATTTTTTTTTTTAAATAAATAAAAAATGTAGCCATATGAGTTTGGAAAGACAAGACTAAATGATGACAATGTTTCATATGCCTTAAAACAGATTGGATTCGGGTTGTAGAACTTTACACATCTGCATCAATCATAATCTATTTTCTGAGATTCTGTGTGGATGAAGTGAAGCGACAATACTCAACACGGCCGAACAAGGCTGACAAGAAAGCTGACCAGAGCAAGTCAATGGGGTGAGTCAATGGAAATGCCTATTGATATCTCTAATCACTCTTTTTTGGACATGCACTTTGCTCTCTCTCAGATCTCAGCTGACCTGGTTTGCCTGAGCTTGGCCCATCTCCAATGTCTGCTCTCCAGGCCAGAGCAAAGGGCAGACCTGCGGGGCAAGACACAACGAAGGTGTCTTGGCAACGGTCTGCCTGGCGGGATGAGTCTGTTCAACCCCTCTTTTGTAGACAAAAGCCAGAGGTCTCAGTTTGGCCTCTGTACAAAGACACTGAGCTACTCTTGGCAGAACTATAAACATCCTTTCCTTTATGTGGGACACTTGCCGTTGGTTAAGGAAGCACTGGAATAAACAGCGCCAAGATGTTCTTCCTCTCCTAAATCTCATATGTCCAATTAATTAGTTTATTAAGGTGGGGGAAAAAGTGTGCGCCTCCTCTCGATTGTTTCCAGACAGGTTTAATGTGCATTTAGGGCTGGACAATGGGCCGCTCATTCATATGCAAAAATTAGGTATATGGAGCAAGCCAGTTTTTGTGGGCAATGACTCAGACACCGATTGAGGGGCAGTGGGGCATGACGAGAGGCCCTCCCTGTATCTGCCCGTCGCAGCTCTCTCTGCTCTGAAAAAAGAAAGGGCTGGTCTCTACCCGGTGGGGTGGAGTGGGGAGGACAAAGAGCACAGCCGTGAAATGGCGCTTGTAAAAGACTGGCACCGGCCCCCTCATTGAGATGTCAATCTGAATCATGGTTCTGTGGGATGAGGCCTGTCATATAGCTGTTGATGAGAGGGTTTAGGGCTCCTCGCTGGTGTGGGTGGACCGGGGCGGGTCACGATCTGATGCTGTTGAGAGCCCCTTCCTTCCCACCGATTAATCCAAATGTGTTTAGCCATAAAATATATACTTTTATTTCATATTTCATTTTGTTTGGAAAGTTGTCCTCTTGTGGTAATAAAAGCAGTGCTCAAGCTGCATGTTGATGGTCATGTAATCTAGCATGATCTTGTGCTTCAAGACCATATGACCATCAAAGGCTTTATGATCAATAGCGCAACTGTGATTTAATTAGTGGACAACGAGCAGAATATTAATCTTAAAATAAATGTTTTTTTATAAATTAAAAATTATTAATATATATATATATATATATATATATATATATATATATATATATATATATATATATATATATATATATATATATATATATAATATTCTATAATTAAAGGTTCTTTCAATTAGCAAAACTAATTATTATATCCGCATATTTACATGATTTGAAACTTTCAGTATAGTCTCATACTTTTGGAACGCAACTGTATGTTTAATATGTTTAATATATTAATATATTTTATCTCCTTTAAAATATTTCTCACATTTCATAATATTATTTTTGGGTTACACTTTATTTTAAGGTGTCTTTGTTACATTGTAATTATACATTTAAGTACTGAGTAATATTAAATAACTACATATACTTACTATAGGGTTAGGATTAGGGTTTGGTTTGGTTTAGGGTTAGTTGCATGTAATTATGCATAAATTAAAGTTATTACTATAGTAACTACATGTGTTATACCAAACAAAGTATAACCTATTTTTGTATCTATTGTTCTCTGAAAAAATTATAAAAATGTGAAAAAAAGAGGACTAGGTTAAAAAGCTAGAAAACAGTTAGGCAGCATTTAGGAAAATATAATTGTTTGCTAGACTCCTATTATATGATTCTCAATTAATTTCTGCTTGTTGATTTTCCATTACACTGATTTAGTCATAAATACCAAATAGGACAAGTGATTAATATGTGAGCTCTAGGACAGTTTTATTGCAGCAAATCACTAGAGTGTGACAGGACCTGTGTGTGTGTGTGTGTGTGTGTGTGTGTGTGTGTGTGTGTGTGTGTGTGTGTGTGTGTGTGTGTGAGAGACATATATGTCAGTACCACTTGCTTCAGAATTGAACCTGATGGACAGAGAGACAAAGAGACTGTGTGTGCGTGATTGAGACAGAGAGACAATATAGATGTTCCTCAAGGCTATAGGAGCGGAAGCTGGCCGACAGGAGGTGGTAAGAATGTTAGACAGAAACAAAAGGAAAAGAGGCCTCAGAAAACCTCAAGAAACAAAAAAAGATTTCATTATCCTATCTTTATGTAAATGTCTTTATTTGTTTAACTTAAAATGCTGTCTTTTGCATGCAAATATGCGCTTGTGCAGATCGAAGAAGACAGAGATAAAATTATATGCATAATAACTCATAATGAGTGAAAAAGGAAAATGAAAGTGAATGAAAGTTCATCATCATTATGTCAAGCATGTTTTATGCCAAATATAAACACAAATTAATATGTAGCTGTGACAGTTTGTTTAATTTCTTCTAATAAAGTGAAGTGTGTAATTTCCACATCACCAAACAAAACAAAAAATAAACGTAACAGTTTTAACACGTTTTTTCAAACATTCCCCCTGTCTGCCATTGGTCAGTTAAACAAATAGTCCCGTCCTCAAAATCACACTGTTAGTTGTTGTGTCAGGCTGCTCAGGACACTTAAACAAACAGTTTCAGCACTGCAATGTTTGTGTTTTCAGAAAAATCTGATTTGGTAGCAAAAAATCACATATTGTGACTGGCTTTTAATATTTCCTCCAGTTCATAAATGCATGGCCAGCAGTGTTTACAGACAGCACAGTGTGGGAAAGTTACTTTTAAAAGTAATTCATTGCAATACTGCATTACCCCCTAAAGAAGTAACTAATTGCGTTATGTCGTTTTTTTTCTGGAAAGTAATGCATTATATTACCTTTGCATTACTTTTTCTCATCTGGGCTGGGCTTAAATGTAAAGGCCCTTTCACATTAAAAGTGAATAAGCCTCAGGCTTGAAGGAAGTGCAAATTCACTCCTGTCCAGTAGAGGGCGCAGATCAAACAAACCTTTCAGCTGTGCTGCCATTCTGGATCACAGAACACTCTTGCTTCGGCAATAAAACAAATTAAGTTATTTGCATTATTGCATTGTTGTATTGCATTGTTGTAAATATATAAGTAATGCGTTACTTTACTAGTTACTTGAAAAAGTAATCTGATTGCATAACTCACATAACTTGTAATGCGTTACCCCAACTCTGGACAGCAGTATGTTTCACCAAACAAAACTATTTGTTTTACCTTTGGAGAGACAATGTCAGTAAAAAAAATAATCTTTAGTTCCTTCCTTTTTCTTTTTTTACAATGGGTAACACTTTATTTTAAGGTGGCGTAGTTACACATTACTGTACTTAATATACTAATAACAGTAAATTATGCATAATTACAAGTAGCCTAACTAAAACTCGGTAACACTTTATTTTACAGTGTCCTTGTTACACATTACATGTACTTACTATATTAATAACTATAAATGATGCAAAATGACATGCAACTAACCCTCAGCCAAACCCTAATCCTAGCCTAACCATATAGTAAGTACATGTCATTAATTATTACTCAGTACTTAAATGTATAAGTACACTGTGACATGGACTCCTTAAAATAAAGTGTAACCCCAAACTCTAACCCTAACCGTACTTATTTGAGTAAGTACAATGTAACTACGTCACCTTAAAATAAAGGCTTACACTTTATTTTAAGGTGTCATTGTTACAGTGTAATTGCATAAGTACTGAGCAATATTAATTAACTACATGTGCTTACTATACAGTCTAAAAATGTTTGCTTAAAACAACCCAATTGCTGGGTTAAAACAACCCAACCGCTGGGTTAGTCCATTTTCAACCCAACTTGGGTTGTTTTTAACGCAGCATTTTTTTAGAGTGTAATATTAAGTAACTACATGTAATTCATAGTTATTACTATAGTTACGACATGTGACATTTGTAACAATGACACTGTAAAATAAAGCGTTACCCACTTAATTTTAAGGTGTCCATATTACAGAATTGAACATTTAAGTACTGAGTAATAATATTAACTACATGTACTTACTATAGGGTTAGGATTAGGGTTTGGTTTAGGTTAGTTGCATGTAATTATGCACAATTTATAGTTATTTCTACATTACAATGTCCTTACAATGTCAGTAATGCATAGCATTTTTTTTTTTTTGTCAATTAAATTTTAAATCATTATATGAAAACATTCTTTTAATGAAGTCTACTTAATTCAATGGTGAAGACCGCATTAGGTGAACTTGGTGAACAAGTTTTTGCGATATTACTGAATCACTTAAAAGCAATTAATTTACTCGAATGATGGGTTTCCCTATGCCGCTGATCTGAAAACAGATTTGCAGCTTGTCTTCTGATGGTCCAAGTTTTTATGATGGGAAGACCACGTTCCAGGCCTTCACAAAAGGGCAATGTCAATCTCACCATTCTCACAACCTTACCCTTGGAGACTGACACTATTGGTCATGATGACACTATTCATCATGTCACTCATAAGGTTTGTTTCAGGTCATTGTCTCCACTAAAAACAGGGATGGTTCATTGGCTTCCCCCCTCTTGTCTCTCCTTTCAGGGTCTGCAGTTAGCAATCAGAAGGTATTTAACCACAGTCATTGCCCCTTTGTGCAAAACTGCCTCAGGGTTTGGTTTAATGATATCATTAAGACATATTCCCAATATTGTATTTTCACAAATATATAATATAATATAATATAATATAATATAATATAATATAATATAATATAATATAATTAGCTTACAAAAATCACATGCGCAATTATACCTTCACTTTAACTGATGAAAGTAGTTTTTGCCTTAGTTCTTTTGAAGACTATTTTAAACATTATTGTAATACATCTTGCTTCTCTTGTGTTGCCTCTTTTGTTTGAGTTGAACTGAAGTCATTGCGGTTGTCTCTGTTTTGATGATGGTGAAATGTTTCTGTTTTAGCACTCATGAGAAATTAGTTTGTTTTTCAAAGTTGTGAATACATTCATTTTTTCCAGATGGCCTATAAAACCATTTCAGTTTCTCCTTTTAAATGAAATTTGCCACGCCATCTTGGCATAATAACCCAAGTGGGAGGAAATGTTGAGAGTTTTTTGAGAGGGAAAAAACATAGTAAACATCTTTTTAATTTGCATTGAATTTCGGTGGCCTTGCCTTTTTATGTTCTCTTCAGTGCATCAGCATCATCTGAGGAGAACATCACCATACAAAATGTGGCAAGTGACAAGAGCTTAGAAACAGGGACATGTGGAACAACTTTGCTTGTGGGCACGGAAACAAAGAATATGTGTTCCTGCTTTTAAAAATGGAAGGCCTATATTTTAGAGTAGGGTTTGGGCCTTCGAGAGCAGCTTGTTTGTTTAGACTGGAGGTCGTAGTGTGGTAGAGGGAAACCAGGGAGACATGCGAGGAATGCAGCCAAAGCCTGACTTGGCCCCATCAAAGCCGAGGCCTGCTGCCCAGGACACTGCTGCCCTTCTCAGAGCTGTCCTCTACCAATGCACCCCTCCATCCACAGAGAAAGAGCCTCTCTGACGGCCCTCTATGGAGCCTAATGGCCTCTCAGAGCCTGAACAATGAGGGACAGTGTGGCTGGATTGAGACCGTTAGCCTCCCGCTATCTGTTCATGTTTCGCTTCGGGCTGAGGAGGGTCTCTGAAAATTATGAAGCTGTAGTCTGTGTTTCTAGTTTTTGTGGTATTTATTTATCTGGCACAAAAACAACAAGGACCTCAGGGAGAGAGCATTACATTTATAACTTACAACATTTAAATATAAATGTATAATTGCACAAGATGTAAACCTAACTTTATGGGCCAGATTTTTTGCATGAGAGCGCAATACCAAAAAAGCACAGTTGGGAGTGGAAAGTTCTGTGCATGATCTACTGACAACACGCAAATTAAAGAACGGATCATTTTCATAATGACCAACACAATCTACCAAGAGCAGCGCAATTAGTGTCTGGTTTAAGACATGCTTTTTTGGGTGTTAAATAATGACGCAAATACCAGTAAATTGACGAGTACAAACCTTAGTAAATCACCTGATGATTCATTTAAATACTCTCCTCCCATAAATTTTGTGTCTGAAAGGGAAATTCCTACAAATGCATATGCAATAAAGTCAGCCGCTAAAATAACCCCGTCCACACCTTTTCAGCACCGATTTATCACTGCATGTCTTTAGTAAATCCTGACAGTCGTTTTTTAACGCCAAAATAGGGTTTGCGTTGGTGCAAGCTGTTGAAATTTTTAAATTGAAACTGTTTAATATAAAACACCCTGATAATATTTACATTTTATTAAAAAGTTGTTTTACAATGCTGTGAATGAGGATCAATTGAATCTTTATGAACCAAGCCATATTAAACCGTTTGAATGATCTGATTAAGTAAACCATTGAAAAGAGAAAGTCCATTCTTGAAGAGTAGTGGGCATAAGTAAACAAATCTTTTTTGTATCAATTATTTTTGAACCGTCTGAATGAACCCAGTCACTAAAATTAATGAAGAGAGAAAAGATATTCTTGAAAAGTTGTGAAAATAAGGACTTTCATAAGGGTGTGTTCACATTTGGCTTGTAGCAACACTATGTAACTTTTGGCTCTCAAGCGGTTAATAAACAAAACTCCATGCGTCTTGCGTAAGAACATTGTAGCCAGAACTACTTCTCTCTTTTTATGTCTATGACGAGTCACACAGGTACTGGGCTAGTTCACAGCGGTGCGACCTGAACCACACAAGACACAAGACGCTACCCTAAAAAGGACAGAAAGCTCAAGCATACGTGTTTTGTCTACTTGTTATAGCCGTGATTCTGCCCATCACAGTTCGGTACAGGATCAGAACCGCATCTCCTCAGCAGCAGATTGTGTGTGTGATGGAGGGATTCCTGCCACTGTTTTTCCTTTACACATTTTATAACCTCTTGACGAAGTCTCAGCTGGTCAAAATACCATCATATATAAGCTACACACTTACAACAAGCACATTTGCCCAGCACACAGCATTGTTCGGTAAGTTCTGTCTCAAAAAATATACGTAATAAAAGCCGACCAATCAGGTTGTGAACATATCCCTGTGCCTTTAGGTTCAGTATCCTTAGGGCAGTGGTTCACAACCACGTTCCTGGAGGCCCACTAACAGTGCACATTTTGCATGTCTCCTTTGTCTGACACACCTGCATCAGATTTTGGAGTCACTACTAATGAGCTGATGACTTGAATCAGGTGTGTTTGATTGAGGAGACATACAAAATGTGCACTGTTGGTGGGCTTCCAGGAACATGGTTGGGAACCACTGCCTTAGGGTTTACTGTTAAAGGTGCATTGTGTTAAATTTAGCGGCATCTAGTGGTGAGGTTGCGAGTTACAACAACCCACCGCTCACCCCTCCCTTTCGAAGCACATAGAGAAGCTACGGTGGCCGATACAGGATAAAAATGTCGTAGTTGGAGAATAGAGAGTAGCGCTCTATAGAGTAGTTTGTCCGTTTAGGGCTACTGTAGAAACATGACAGCACAAAATGGCAACTTCACTGTAAGGAGACCCGCGGTGTATGAAGATGGAAAAGGCTCATTCTAAGGTAATAAAAATATAACGGCTCATTATGTAAGGTCATTATGTATACACCACTGAAAACATATGTATTTTATATTGCATTTCTGTTAATAGATCCTCATAAATACTACTCACTGCACCTTTAAAATGCCAATGTGAATGCTAAGCGGACCAGCACTAAATTTCTGTCAGGACCACTATCGTCAAATACAATTGATTGACTATTAGCAAATAGTTTGGATTGGTGGTATGATTCTGTTCTGGGCAAGAACTCCCTGCTCTTATCCTTGCAGCCTAGCATGGATAAGAGCAGGGAGAGCAGCAATAACTCCCCTTAGGGTGAACAGAGCAGAACCAACATGATGTATTGCAGATATCATTAATGTTGATATTAAATGTACAAAATAATTCAGGAATTTAGTCTGATTCAAGGAAAATTAGAATACCAAATCCTGACTGACAAGAGGAGGAGCTGGGGGTGGAGAAGGGTAAATGAGCTCTGGAGAAACGCAATAGCTGCTGATAGTACTGAGGAGCTATATATATGTATGCGGTGATAGACGTTGTATTCCTATAGGTAGACGTGATCAGCTGACAGCCAGCTGATGCGAGTTTGACTAATGTGACCTGCCAGAACTGACGCTATACAGTTTTTTTTTGTTTGTTTTTTGTCTGAACCAAGTGAACTGAACTACAAATGTGAACACACCCTTAAATATTTTTGAGACAATTAATTTTGATTGTCTACACAAAACAATTCACTAAAATAAATTTAATGGAAAGGACCCTCTAGGAGAATAGTGGACACACGGACTCGTCTTTAATTTCTGATTTATCCTAAACCAACTGAAAGAGCCAAATGACTAAAATGAATTAAATGTAGCCATTTTCCACACTACGCACTAATTAAAGGGTCAGTTCACCCAAAATTTTTAATTCTGTCATCATTTACTCTCCATGAAGTTGTTCCAAACCCGTATGAGTTTCTTTCTTCTGCTGAACACAAAAGAAGATATTTTGAAGAATATGGTTAACCAAACAGTTGATGGAAAGAATGATGGAAGTCAATGGGGTCCATCAGCTGTTTGGTTAACCATATTCTTCAAAATATCTTCTTTTGTGTTCAGCAGAAAAAAATAAATTCATACAGGTTTGGAACAACTTGAGGATGAGTAAATGATGACAAAACTTTCATTTTTGGGTCAACTATGCCTTTAAGGCTGTAATACTCTATACAACTTTTGCCAAGATTTTGCTCCAATTTACAGTCTGGAGGATTCAGTGCTAGTTGCTGAAAGTAATAGACAGTCTACAGATTTTGGACATCAGAGTTGACTAATTTAAGAGAAAATTGTGTAGTGTATGATGGACAAAGACCTTTTTTTTTTTTTTTTTTTTTTTTAGCTTGTGAAAGCGTTCTATAGCACACTTATCACTGAAGAAGCTGATACAATCTGTTATCCTCTCCAGTTAGCCTATAGACAAAACTGGACCAGACAGTTGACAATGCCAGCCCCGCTGTCACCCTGCCAGCCGTCCAGCTGAACCTAGGTGGTTCAGGTTGAGGGCGTCTCTGGAAGATTTCAACCATCCCCCTTCAACAAAAGCCATGGTTTTCTTGCAGAGTGTGAGAAAAAAAAAGATTATTGTTGAACCAAAAGCTGAGCAAACACATCTTAAGGTGAAGACACGGTTTCAGTCTGAGCATTTAAGCAAACATACTGTGTGCTGTATCATGTGAATCTGACAGTCTGGCATGTCCTCATGATCACTAGCCCAACTGTCACCTCTCGTTGTAGCGCTGGCAACCAACAACACGTTCGGGAGCACCACAGTTGATGCCGTTTGTTTGGCTCAGGCTAAAAAAGCATTGGCAGTTTGTTTTAATTACCCCCATGCTGGGTCTCCTCACTGGGCTCCGTATGTGAAAGTTGGCCCTCACCCATCACCCTGCCAAACGGGGGTCCGCATCATATGATTGAACTTTCTGCACCTGAGGAAAATAAAATCAGCAACTGAACCATGAACCATACCTTTTCAGTTCATGCTAATGCCATTAGCACTTATAGGAAAAAATGTTGTAATGCAATATTACATGCACTTCCTCTCAATTCCGCAGGTCACATGTTGTTTATTAGGGACAATATAACCTTTATATGGGTGCACTGCAGACCTATTCACATTCGTATCCTGACCTTGGTTGTAACTAATAACTTCCATGACACAGAGATGTAGGTAGAAAGCCCTGCCCTGAGAATAATAACAGTGTCTCATGGCTGTAGATGAAAATGCATGTAGTCTTGCCTTCTGGTTCCAAATTGCAGGGGTGGGCAGTAGCTTTGATATTTGTGGTGATATTTGAGGATCAAACAAAACCTTGTGTGCACCTCATTTGACAAGCTTATCTGACCTCTTTGAAACTCGAGGCTCCTCTCATATGCTACGCTAAACTTCTTTAGAGCTCAGTTGCCTTTATGTACTGTAACAATAAAAGGTCCAGACAGAAATCCAAAATGCACTGACTAAAATGAGCAGTGATGGCTTACTTACCTCAAATTTCAGCGTAATAAACACTTTGCAAGGTTTTAAAGAAGCTGACTCAATCCAGGTTAGCATTCATTGTTATTAAGCGTAGCCTACTTGTTGCATACAAGTTAACAAACGTAGCCAACATACATGTTCTTAGCATTCATGTTAGCAAATGTATTTGCTCTTAACATTCGTTTAAGCTGTTTGCACATGTTCATTACAAACGTTAGCAAATATACAAGTTCTTAGCATTCATGTTATTAAACATGTATGTTCTTAGCATGTATGTTCTAAACTGGTAGCAGATATACATATATACATATTCTAAGTATTCATGTTAGCAAATATACATATTCTATAAGTTATCACTGTGTGGAAACAGCATTCATTGATCCCAGAAATTGATACTGTACTGCATGGTCTAAGGAGGCTCCAATTCTCAGGATGCCCACATGAGCAAATGACAGCTCTCACCAAATTACAGTTTGGTGCAATTAAGTAGATTTATTACTGTCCATAACTTCAAATCTTCTCCATGTTCTCTCTCTCTCTCTCTCTCTCTCTCTCTCTCTCTCTCTCTCTCTCTCTCTCTCTCTCTCTCTCTCTCTCTCAGGGTGTCCCTCAAGGCTCTGTCCTTGGACCACTTCTGTTCAATATTTATTTGTTACCTCTTGGTCACATTATTCGTAGTCATGGTCTCAGCTATCATTGTTATGCTGATGACTTGCAAATGTACATATCAGCCCTCTCCGTCTCTGCTCCTAGTTAGGCTGCATTAACTAGGTCAGCCGGAACCGGGAACACCTCCCATAACACCTGAGGTACTCATTACATCATAAGAAGAATGGCATCTACGTTAATGTTAGTCTCTCTGTTTATCCCGAGGTTTACTGCAGTCAGCCGGATCCGGGCCGTATCCAGACCAGATGGTGGACCTGCGCCCAGACATGACCAATGCATCCCTGAAATGTCTGCAGAGAGCGTGTCAATTAAACTCCCCCCTGTAAATGCCGCATCGACACAACATTCTCATTAAACCCGTCTCCGGCATGGTGACTCCAATCTTTCGAATAATCTTACGAATATCTATTGATCTAATATGACTTAAGACCTGAAATGTTTACAGAATTATAATCATACACTATTTGTTCGTCAGCCAGAGGAGAACTGGCACCCCGACTGAGCCTGGTTTCTCCCAAGGTTTTTTTTTCCATCCTGGCCCTGAAGGAGTTTTGTTTCCTTGCCACCGTTGCCTCTGGCTTTTGGCTTGCTCAGTTGGGGACAACTAAATTTCATCTATATTACCGATCTGCCCGCATTGACACTATATGATACTTGAAATTAGCCGGATAACATCACCGTTTTCACCAGAGCGGCTGTACAGCCGAATCAAATTCTGTTGCATTGTTTTCCTGTTAACACTGTGAAGCTGCTTTGAAACAATTGGCATTGTAAAAAGCGCTATATAAATAAATATGACTTGACTTGACTCTTCCCCTGGACTCATTGAATACCTGCATTGCTAACATTTTTGGTTACATAGAAACTTCCTTAAATTGAATAATGATAAAACTGAGGTTATTATTTTTGGTCCACCATCCCTTTAAAAAAAGTCTGGATTGAGTCAACCTATTGATGGGGCCACATTAATTCCATCTCACACTGTTAAAAATCTGGGTGTTACATTTGACTCTTTACTTACATTTCAAGCTCATATAAGTTCTATTACCAAGACTGCATTCTACCACCTGCCTGACTCCGACCTGCTCTCAGCACTAAAGACACCGAAACTCTAATTAATGCATTGATAACTGCTCGTCTCGACTATTGTAATTCACTTCTTATTGGGTTGCCCGCTAGAACAATCACTAGATGTTCAAAATCCTGCTGCCAAGAGTCATCAATCAAGTCAAGAAATCTGATCACATTACCCCTTAGCTCTATAATCTTCATTGGCTGTTTCTGTCTGCATTCAGTATAAAATTCTCTTCATGGACTAGCTCCCAATTATTTATCTGAACTATTATTCTCCTCTTCTCTCTCTCCGGTACTCTGACTTACAACTGCTTACTGTACCTCGTTTTTATCTTTCATCAATGGGTGGTAGATCCTTCAGTGCTGTGGCTCCGAAACTTTGGACTCTCTCCCTCTTAATCTTTGTGACACTGCTACTATATCCTCATTCAAATCTCAACTAAAAACGTATATTTTCTTACAGTATTTTCAACTCTCCTCGGTTTAGTGTTCTGCTAGTTACTGTATATTTGTACATCTACATACTTTAATGATGCCTATGTTTGATGCTGTGTATGTGTTATTTTCTTGAATTGAATTTGAAATTGCTGTTACCTGTTGTTTCAGATGAAGTTGAACTGGAGTCTGTGAATTAATCAATCCTGTTTAGTCAATAAAAAATATTTTATAGTGCAAAATATTTTTGTATTGTCTGACTAAGAAATAACAGGTCTCAGGACTATTCAACTGGGAGAGTGCGGTGAATGTCTTGATTGGGTAGATTACTTACAAATTGTAGTTCGTTGCGGATTCCAAATAACATGACAAAATTTTTTGTTAGTAACATAATCCATTACATTAGGTAATATAATCTGACTACTTTTTTGATTACTTTTAGATAACTTTTGACCTAACCCCTTTATCATATGGATTTGAATAGGACAATCTTGTGCCATATTGATATTAAAAAAATAAAAACACTCAAAGAGAAAGAAAATATATTTCATTCTTTTTTATCAACAGCATGAAGTGGATTAAATATTACACCCACTGCAGCTCCTTCACAACCCCCAGTCTGAGAAACCCCAATGTAGTTTTGTGAGTTTAATGAAAAGCTAATAATTAAATGAAAAAATAAAATAAGAACAATTATAATAAAAATGTGTTTGAAAGAAAAAAAACCTTCCAAAGGCATAGCAATACATGGTTAAATGAGTGATAAATAATAATTAATGTGTTCGTCAGGAGTTGCTTCGATGCAATGTTGAGAAAACACTCCTTAAAAATGAAATAATTTCTATAAATCCAGTGGTCAAATGCTTTGTGGCCTCTCAATTTGCCATGTAATTATATAGCCACCTTACTAGTGGCTGGTCTGTGTGCACTTTCACAAAACAAAAGATGTTCTGAATGTACACAAGCAATATGCCTTTTTTAGAAAGGAACATTTAAAACAGAATTAGGGAGAATCAATAAAATATGAATGATTTAGTTCCATTGTGTGAATAACATGTAATCAATAAAAAGTAACTGATTATGAGCACCTTAATATGTAATTTAAAGCTGTACTTTTTGTTGGTTAAAAAATGATCCAAAATCAGTTTTTGAGCAAGTACATAACCAACTGATGTTCAAAACAATCTCCTTACCTTAGCCCGATTCACAACGGTAAGCTTGTATAATAATGTGTTATAATTTGAGCGGTACTGTTGGATTTCCGTGGGAAATTTGAGCATTTCTTTGTGTCATTACATCACATCTGTACACATAAAGAAGGAATCCGATTAGTAGGCTATCGCATGTGAGGATGCTGCAGGTGGTGAATCATTTATAGCCTTTTCTCTCAGCAGCTGGAATAATTTATCATTTTGATAGCGGATTGGAGGTCCAACGACAATCATCAGTGACAACTGTCAGTAGTCAAAAGCAAAAGTTTAGACTGTACAGAAATGTTATTCTACAGGTAATGCTAATACACACTAAATACATGTAGTACGCAATGCTGATGTTGTTAAAATTAACAGTTTGAGAACAAAGTATAACAATAATAATAATTTGCACAGTTTGATGTGACATGAGCCAAGCGACCGTTAGATTTAATCACCATTAGTAGCGTGATTTATTGTAATGCTTTTATTCTCAGTTGGTTAGAGCAAAAGTGGCAGACATTGTTTGCGGGGAAAATTCTTATTTTGATTCCAATCTGTGATTTCCGGAGTAGCCTACAGTATCGGAATGACAGCTGCACATACTGCTCAAAACATTAGATTCATCCGCGCTGAGGAACCGTGCCGATGCACAACCCACCGCAACTAACTGCAAGTGCAGGTTTTAAACAGAGATGGCGACAAAGAGGTAAAACCTACAGACTGCAGCTTTAATCTAATTCCATTTCCAACTACTTAATTTTTGGAATCTGATTATGTAATCCAGACTACATATAATCAGTTACTACCCAGCACTGCCAACAATTGTTGGTCCATCAAGTTTTCGTAATGCCCCCCCAGTCACACAGTCCTGGATCCGGGCCTGCTGCATTGTTTACATCTTAACAGTTGAAGTGTTTTCTACCCAGAAGTCATGCCTTATCCACATGCTTTTCATAATACTACACAGAAGCCATGGAGGGACCTGGATCCATTTGAGAATCATTGATAGGTTTTAATTGAGACACAGTTCAAAGCTCTGGCTTGGATTTTATTAAACCCTCACAGGCTCTAAAGCCCTTATCATATCCTGTCATTTGACCTCCTTTAAATCCATTTTTATGCAACCGACACAGGCCAGGCCGGGCACTGCGGTTACACCAGCAGGAGAAAAAAAACCCTGGGTAAAAGCAGCTTCCTGTCCGGTAATTACACACTGGTCTCAGAGACCGCAGTTTGGAAATTCAAGTTGTCCGTCAACTTTTCCCGTGCAATTGGGAAAACAGGGAGGCTGACGAGCCCCTCCGCCGTTTCCTTTTCTGGCCTGCCGGGCCAGACGCGTGCGAGTCCTAAGCACATGTCCGGTTTACTGTAACAGCACTCATTAAGACTGCAGGTACGCACAGGAAACAGGACATGGGCCCGTCTCTCAGCATTCTATTTGTTTAGCACAATCTACTGCACCCCAGCCACTCGGAGAGAGAGAGTGAATGTATGTGTGCTGAAGAAAAAAAAAAAATGTTTCCTGGTTTTAAGCGAATGTGACTATTACTGAGGTATTAATGCCTGCAGATTGCATGCGTGTTCCTGCCCCCGCATCCGCCCGCACTTCTCTATCCACAGCCGTGAAATTGGGACCATGTGTTCTGTATGCCGCTCCAGTCCGGCAACAAGACACAGGGCTGTTTTTCTTTCTCGTTCCTTCTGCCGGAACTGCGGGCTCGGGAAAAAGCTGCGCTAAACACACACACACATTCCTCACGCTTCCAATACATAACACACGTTCAGTGTCATCACGTTGTCCGCGGGGAGAACTCAGCGGATGAATTTTCTTGCAATTCATGTCAAGGATTGCCCTTATTTATGTTTGGGTGTTATTACGTTAGTTATTATGGAGAACATTCATCATTATCTTACCTCGTCCTCCCTAATTGTAAAACTGTGGTTGTATCCTGAACTCCACACTCATGCTAAATATATCAACTACTTGGAAAGGGTTGGAACAACACATGCATCAATAGATCTGGGATGGTTTGGCACTTAAATACCCAATCTTTGCGATGATATCACATTTAAGATCTTTCTCAGTTCCGATAGTATCAACTTCAAAGAGGTTTTTTACGGGACAGTTCAGAGAAATTCCAAAGGTCAGCCATGTTTTCTTATATTAAGAGCTTTCAATGGGGGGTGTAGATGCATTTTTGGGCGCTTTTGTTGAGCGTGCAAGGTTGAAACTTGACCTAAAGAAAAGATCAGAATATGCATACTGACATTTCAAAGGTATTTCTCCTTTAACCAGCTGTAAACGCATCGAGAGCTCAGATTGATGAGTTAATAATCTGGAATGGGAGTGCCGGTGTATTCGTCCTCAGTCACAGTCTGTAGACTTTGATAGTGCTGACTTGTCTTGTCCAGCCTTGGTTTTCTTGGGGGAGTGTGGGAAGACCTCGGTTTCCCAGCATGCCAGGCAGTGATGCACACATGGACTCATCTACGCTGGATTGATGAGTTTCGTAAGTGCACGGTCACCCCCAACCTCTCACCTCTCGCAGGTCACGCTTTCTCTCTCCCCCTCCATTTTTCTCCCGCTCTCCATATCATCTTCTGGTTCAGGCATCTTTTCATATACGTCCCCACCTCAGTTTCCATTATTTTGCACATGAACTTTTAACCTTCCTTTAACCAAGTGCACTGATTAAAATAGAAACAGATTTCTCCCACTGTGATAATGCTTGAGGAATGTGCGAGGATTTAGTGGTTAATAATGCTGTTGCATTCAGCTAAAACATGTAGAAACCACAATAATATTAGATTTATGTTGTTTAAAAAAGTGAAATCATTACAGAATGAGGCTGAATCTTTTTTTTTATTTTTTATATTTGATTAAATGTGATGTTTGTTTTGTCAGTTTACCTAAAACTTTATGATTACAGATCACTATATTTACTGGGGGAAACTTCTCTGTAAAATGTGATATAATGTTTCAGGCAAACCATTAAAGCTGCACTATGTAAAAAATGTTCAGCAAAATATCCAAAAAAACACTAGGCCAATGTTATATATTTTGTACAATTGAGTACTTACAATATCCCAAATGTTTCCAACTATTTTTAAATCATGAGAAAATTGCTATTTTAACCAATGAACCAGGACGTGTGAGGGAGTCGCCCTGTCAATTGCGTCATATCTGCGTTACCCTCGCTTTTTGCAGAAACGCTTTACTCTCACTGCAGTGTGCAACAAGTATCATAGCAGCCGCCGAGCGAACGCACAGAGTAACGTCATAACATCATTTTCAACACACTCAAATGTATCTAATATGATAAAAAGAGCTGCGTTACCTCATACTCATGACCGGAAAAGCGGAAATTGTGCCGATGACTGTGGCATAATAAAAGTCCCGCTGCTCGGGAGGCACGTGTTGCGCTTATTAACAATCGCTCCAGCGGCCTCGCTCAGCTCCACAACACTCGGCCCTGCTCTGCTTCATACTACAGTAACGTTAATAATCGCATTAATGAACATGATTTCTGCCCGAGTCCTATCCCGATTCTTTTCCACCGGCTGTGAGGGGAAGACTGCATGTCCCAAGATTCTGCGCTCAAACTTGCCGTCATCAAACTATGCCTTTGTTTTGAATAGGCGACCTCTAGTGGACGGAAAAGTTACATAGTGCACCTTTAATTGAACAAAATTCAGGTAACAAAAGGGGTTACACTTTATTTTAAGGTGTCATTGTTACAATGTGATTATATATTTAAGTACTGAGTAATATTGATTATCTTACTATAGGGTTTGGTTTGGTTGAGGGTTAGTTGCATGTAATTATGCATAATTTACTGTTATTACTAAGTACAGATACATAACTAATACAAAACTATTTAAATAAAATATTACCAAATGTTATGTCACACACACTACTGGGAATGTACTTTTACAGTTTTTGTGTAAATGATATAGTTACTTACTTTTAGTTTTAACTGAACCGTATTTTAACTATTTTATTGTAAATGTACCTTTTTACATTATTTACAGTAAAATGACATGTACTTGTTCAGTCTAATATATTTTTGTCATTGGTACAGTGGTACAATGTATAATTTAAAATATTTACATTACATTTTGACAATTTATCTAAAACTTTATTATAACAGCTGACTATTCACTGAAAAAAAAAAAGAACACTGTAAAATGGGTTATAATGTTTCAGGTATTACAAACAATTAATTAAACAATATTTAGGTACCATAAATGTAACATAGCCCTAGGGAAATAACTAATAACAAAACAACTATTTAAATAAAATATTACCAAATGTTATGTCACACAGACTACTGGGAATGTGCTTTTTTGTGTAAATGATATAGTTACACACTTTTAACTGAAACATATTTTAACTATTTTATTGGAAATGTACTTGTAGTATTTTTTTTTATTTTTTTTATGGTACAGTGGTACAAGGTAATTATATTCTTACATAAGCATTTTACATTAATTTTTTTTTTTTTTTTCAATTCAAGTTACAAACACTGAAATGTCAGATCAAATATATAGCTCCTTAAGTTCATATAAATATTTGGTTACACTTTATCTGTAAAAACGATCAATTGACAACTTAAAAATAGTGAGGAAACACGTCGCCTTAAAATTAAGTAATAAACTTAATTGCGTAATTGAAAAAATTAAGCTGTGGAATTGTCAAGTTCATTTAACTTATTTTTTTAATTACGCATTAAGTTTATTACTTAATTTTAAGGCAATGGGTTCCTCTCACTTTTTTTAGTCAACTGATCACTTTTTACTGTGTGAAGTAGTTACATCTCAAATAAGTGCAGAGCGATATTAAATAACTACATGAACTTACTTAGGGTTAGGGTTTTGTTTAGGGTTAGTTACATGTAATTATGCATAATTTACTATTATTACTATGGTCAGTACCGTGTAATGTGTAACACCTTAAAATAAAGTGTTACCAAATATTTATATATGTGTAAATTGTAAGTCTCGAGAACATTGGCTTAAAATGCTCTTAAATTTAGATGATCAGCACAGATGAGGATGGAGACAATCCGGAGCTTTGATATCTCCAAGCAAATGGCCTCTCTGATATGACCCTTTCACTAGATAAGAGTGAGGTCACAAGAGAGCATCTCTTGGGAATCATCAGCCTAGAAGGGAGATAGATAGACAGAAAGATAGATGAATGAGAAAGTGAGAGATTGACCGGGCATCCACTCCCTGAAGCCCAGCGGAGATCTGACCCCTCCACCTGGGTAAACATTCAGCGCTGATCAGGGGGATGAAGAATGCAGCAATCCAAGAGATGCGGACTCAGGCTTTGGGAGGGGGGCAAGACGGCGTATTCGGGGGCTCAGTTCTCCACAGGAACTGCTAGATATCTGAAGGGTCAAGTTTATTTTTCCTGTTTGGTTGGGTGAGGGGTGGTGGGATTTTAGGAGGGGCAACAGGGGCAAAAGGTTGGTCAAGGGTTGATAAAGAGGATTGGAATACGCAGACTTGTGAGGACAGGAGATCAGACATAAAAGTGGAACAGCATAGGATCATCTGGTCCGAGACAGGATGTAGCCAAACAGGAAATACAACAAGTGCTTCGTACTTAACACGTGTCCTGGCTCTTGAACTTATCTCTGTGACTGACGTAAAGCTCATCTTCTGCCAGTCTGCGCAGGCTGGGAATCATCTCATGTTGAACAATGATGAAGGAAAGCCGAGTCACTGGAGAAGCAGATTTTTGGAAGTGTTTATAATACTCTGAAAAAGTTAAATGTTATGGGCTGTTTTTTTTCTATGAACCCTATTGATCGTGCAAGAATAAGACACTATTTTGTAACACTGGAACCATAAACTTTGAGTCAAGTGTGATGGTAACATGCTTTTGTAAAAAATTGTAAAAAGATTTCTTAAATGCTTCCTTTGCACTATGGACATCATTAAAAGTTTACAGCACTTCCCTGACTGTACGAAAGCAATACTACTAAAACAATAAACACATTTAACCATAATCCATGTCCAACAACAGGAAGGATTCTAATGATGATGGGCAAACTGAATTCTTTGAATGATTTACTTAAAGTGATATTCTGTCATCATTTACTCATCCTCAAGTCTTTCCTAACCAGTATGACTTTCTATCTTCTGTGGAACATAAAGAAGACATTCTGGTAGCACTTTATTTTACAGTCCTGTTCCCCATGTACATACTATGTACTTATTAAAGTAATGACACTGACTGGATAGTAACTATGTACTAAACCTGAGCCTACCCCTAAACCTTAACCCATGTAGTTACCTTGTATTACCCAATACTTTTTAGGTAAGTACTATAAGTACAAATAAGTGCACTTACTTTAAAATAAAGTGCAAATGACATTCTTTAGAATGTTGGTAACCAGTGGGAACTGAAACAATCATTTTTCAAAATATCACCCTTTATGCTACACAGCAGATATAAAATCATATAGATTTGGAATGACATGATGATGAGTAAATGATGAATTGTAATTTTTGGTGAAGTAACCATTTAATAAAGAAGTGTTTGTCTATAGCAACTTCCAATCAACAACCTTCCACCAGTCAATGGAGTTGTATGGATTTACTGTACTTTTAGTTGTTCAATTTGTATTGATATTTTATTGTGCCATCTTCACTAGAGAAAAAAAAAAAAAAAAAAAATTTTTTTTATATATATATATATAAAAGAGTAGTTATTAGCTCTATTGTGTCTTTAAGACACCAGTGCGATTAAACAATTAATTGACTTTTGCTTAAAGGGATTGTTCACCAAAATCTAAAATTCTGTCATTAATAACTCTCCCTCATGTCATTCTAAACCCGTAAGACTTTCAATTCATCTTTGGAACACAAATGAAGATCTTTTGGATGAAATCTGAGAGCTTCCTCCACTGACAGCAATGCAACTATCACCCTTTTTGACGGTTCAAAAAGTTCATAAAGCGATCATAAAACTAATCTTCAACCCTGCTCCTGAGGTTCATTCTTGTGTTACGCAGCACGTTTGAGCTTCAGCAAGAACCAATGAGGTTCATTCATGTGTTTACGCAGCACGTTTGAGCTTCAGCAAGAACCAATGAGGTTCATTCTTGTGTTACGCAGCACGTTTGAGCTTCAGCAAGAACCAATGAGGTTCATTCTTGTGTTACGCAACACGTTTGAGCTTCATCAAGAACCAATGAGGTTCATTCTCGTGTTACGCAGCACGTTTGAGCTTCAGCAAGAACCAATGAGGTTCATTCATGTGTTTACGCAGCACGTTTGAGCTTCAGCAAGAACCAATGAGGTTCATTCTTGTGTTACGCAGCACGTTTGAGCTTCAGCAAGAACCAATGAGGTTCATTCTTGTGTTACGCAACACGTTTGAGCTTCATCAAGAACCAATGAGGTTCATTCTCGTGTTACGCAGCACGTTTGAGCTTCAGCAAGAACCAATGAGGTTCATTCTCGTGTTACGCAGCACGTTTGAGCTTCATCAAGAACCAATGAGGTTCATTCTCGTGTTACGCAGCACGTTTGAGCTTCATCAAGAACCAATGAGGTTCATTCTCGTGTTACGCAGCACGCTTTTGAGCTTCAGCAAGAACCAATGAGGTTCATTCTGTGTTACGCAGCACGTTTGAGCTTCAGCAAGAACCAATGAGGTTCATTCTCGTGTTCGCGCAGCGTTTGAGCTTCATCAAGAACCAATGAGGTTCATTCTGCGTGTTACGCAGCACGTTTGAGCTTCAGCAAGAACCAATGAGGTTCATTCTCGTGTTACGCAGCACGTTTGAGCTTCAGCAAGAACCAATGAGGTTCATTCTCGTGTTACGCAGCACGTTTGAGCTTCATCAAGAACCAATGAGGTTCATTCTCGTGTTAGGCAGCACATTTGAGCTTCAGCAAGAACCAATGAGGTTCATTCTCGTGTTACGCAGCACGTTTGAGCTTCAGCAAGAACCAATGAGGTTCATTCTCGTGTTACGCAGCACGTTTGAGCTTCAGCAAGAACCAATGAGGTTCATTCTCGTGTTACGCAGCACGTTTGAGCTTCAGCAAGAACCAGTGAGGTTAATTTTCTTGTGTTACGCAGCACATTTGAGCTTCAGCAAGAACCAATGAGGTTCATTCTTGTGTTACGCAGCACGTTTGAGCTTCAGGAAGAACCAATGAGGTTCATTCTTGTGTTACGCAGCACGTTTGAGCTTCAGGAAGAACCAATGAGGTTCATTCATGTGTTTACGCAGCATGCTCAACCACTTAATTCATATGGATTAGTTTTACGATCTCCTTATGAACGTATAAGCATCAAAGTGCTAGTTGTCAATGAAGGGACAGAAAATGATCAGATATCATCCAAAAATTTGTGTTCTGAACATGAACAAAAGTCTTACGGGTTTGGAGCAACATGTGGTTTAGTAACTAATGACAGAATTTTCATTTTTGGGTGAACTAACCGTTTAAGTCTTCTTCTTCTCAGATTTTACCCAGACATCAAAAGTCAGATTTCTCAATATGAACATTTCTCATCAAATACTTCCAAGGTCATTCTATAGAAACGTCAGAGACAAAGTTGATACTTTAAAGAAAGATAGTTGAGAACTCCATTAAGTCTTGTGAGCTGGACAGGTATATTTGATCACAATATTGCATTATGTTCAAATAGTGTATGCATATAGTCATACTATACAGTAAACAATGATTTTTCGAAGTTGTAAATAAAACAAAGATTATTGGAGGAAGTTTTATAAAAAAACATTTATTTTATTTCAGTCTTTACTTAAATTTTTATTTTATTTCAGTCTTTACTTAAAAATGTCATGTTTAATTCAGTGAGTTACTTGTAATTCCTTCTAGCCACAATCAGTAAACTGAGACCTGGGATTTAGATACAGTTCAGGTCATGGGAACTTAGGACATTTATCTTTAGGGGTCTGGATGATTGACCACGGCAAAACCCAGTGAAGGATATAAGGGCTCCTTTTGTAAGACTCTCATTAAACCACACCGCCTCCCCTGTGTTGTTTTATCCTCCTCGTCTCCTGTTTATCTAACATCCTATCCCACTGCTATGGATAACACTGTCCAAAAAGCCTTAATCCGATTCTCCTTTGCCATAGAAATGACATTGGCAGATAAAAGCAGAGGCCTATCTCCGCTGGGTACCTTGTAGGGCCAGGTCATAGATAGCTCATTCTAGGACAGTGTGAAGGTTGTCTTCCAGGCCTTGAGATAGCGCTTTATGTACTGTAACAGGGCGGTTGTGGTGTACTTTGCAACATTGACAGGGCTTTGACTGTGTCTTTGTTCGGCAGCGGCCCATATCACAGTCGTGTTTCTAATTAAGCTGGAGAGATGGAGACAGACAGGCTGCCGGTTGCCTCCGACACTCTGGTGTGGCGCTGCTGTAAAAATGTACTCCCCACACCTCTTTGCCTACACACAGTCTGTGACCCTAAGCTTTCATTCCTGTGCTGGAATTCGGCTTGAGTTCTTAGCGCTGTGGGTATTTGTTAGTTGTCATACTTAATTGATTAAATAGGATGGCAATGCATGTGGACTTATATAGTAAAATGTATATTTTTATACACTATAACAATACTGTACAAAAGTCTTATGGACAATTTTCTTTATTCTTCTGCAAAAAAAAAAAAAAAAAAAATATATATATATATATATATATATATATATATATATATATATATATATATATATATATGTAAATATTGTTAATATAATATATAATAATAAATATAATGTATATATAATTAATATAATTGTAAATATCTTTGTTATTAAATAAAATAATCTAATTATATATATATATGTAAATATTGTTAATATAATATATAATAATAAATATAATGTATATATAATTAATATAATTGTAAATATCTTTGTTATTAAATCAAATAATCTAATTATATATATATATATATATATATATATATATATATATATATATATATATATATATATATATATATATATATATATATATATATATAAATTATTAAATAAAATTAATTCATGATGTGTATTATGCATGAACTCCAGCTATCTAATAGTACTTTTGGGTCACCCTGTTGGTAATTATTATTATTTTTTATTTTTTTAATACACAACCATTAATTCTTGCTATATTTTGAGATGCTATCAGGTTGATATGTCTACTAAAACTAAAATCTGAATCCAAAATGGCACAAAATCTGTGGTGCCAGGGCATTTAAAAGGTAAGTTGATTAAGTCACGTGATGCTGCCATTAGAAAAGGTAATTAATTTAAGATTAACAGTTATTCTGTGAAATCAAAGTTACCTGAATTATGCTAATCATCTGACTGTATATAGTCTAGTGAGAACTTTACAGTGGCATTCACTCTGACACCGACAGACTATTCTGCAAACTTAATTAAAAGATTAGAGGTCTTCTTTTTCTCATCCTCTCTGTTTTTTGCCCTCCTACCTTGTCCTCTCCCCCTTTCATGCATCAAAGACCCCCTTATCTGCCCCCCTGAGGTTCTGCCACAGGGTAGAAGGGACATACTGCAGCTTATCTTGTTGGGAAGGCCACAGCGATAAGGCTTAGCTTTCTCACCCATCTGGCCAGTTTCACGGTGACCCCTTATTCTCTCACTGCTCAGTCTGTGTCACCCATTAAAAGGAGAACGAAGATTATATCAGACCTCAAAGTATGTAATCAGATTTCCCTCTCGGCCACCTCAAGCTAAAAAAAAAAATAAAAAAAATAAATAAAAGGCTGACCAACAATACCTTTCCCTCTTGAAGTCTGGTACATATTTGGGTAGCTACGTTTATGTTCATGGGGTGTCGGACATTCTTAAAATGTGAAAATCATAATTTATTATTATTATTATTATTGGTAATTTCCACCACAACAAAAAAAATGTACACTACACTCTATAAAATGCTGAGTGAAAACAACCCAAGTTGGGTTGAAAATGGACTAACTCAGCGATTGGGTTGTTTTACCCAGTAAATGGGTTGTTTTAACCCAGCAGTTGGGTTAAATGTTTGCTTAAAACAACCCAATCGCTGGGTCAAAACAACCCAATCGCTGAGTTAGTCCATTTTCAACCCAACTTGGGTTGTTTTCACTCAGCATTTTATAGAGTGTAATAAGATTGTTTTCAAACAAAACAAATTTTGTCAGATTTTGCAATGTAAAAAATATATTATTTAATGTTCTGTAATTATACATACATTGCTAGCTATGAAACTACACTCCAAGTTGGGTTGAAAATGGACTAACCCAGCAGTTGGGTTAAATGTTTGCTTAAAACAACTCAATCGCTGGGCTAAAATATGTGTATGAAACTTTCATTTCCAGTTTCGCAGTTTGCTTAAATAGTTCTGTAGTGTGAAAACAATCTAGTAAAACTAAAACTAAACTAAAAACAGGTTTTGAAAACTGCATGGCTAATAATAAAATCAATGCAAAAACGTATTTTTATGTCTTTTATAGCATGTCATACTGCTGATGTCAACTGCCCATTTTGTTATAATCCAGTATTTGTATGGTTCTACATTCATAGCTTTCTTTCTACATTACAGTACACACATTTACGTCAGACTCATCTTATTTTGGGTGATGTTAAACAGGAAACAACACCCAATGCTAACCGATAATCTATTTCAGTGCTGGTTTCCCATAAGAGAGGTGTCTTTGTCTCACACACACTCTAAAATCTTCTGGACCACTCCTCTGCAGGACTATCTCTGTTGATATAGCTCCATTAGATCAGGCCTAGCACTTGGAGCCAAGGCGTCCCACACAGACTTCCATCAACCCCAGAAGCCCTGATAAAACGGCACAACAGAGGGGGCCTGCAGAGCAGCGGGACAGCAGTGATAATGCCCCGAGGGGAGAGATCACAGGAACACAAGCCCCCTTTGATAAAACATGCTGTACTACTGGAGAGCATCACTTACCAGGTTCACATATCTGTGACATAATGCCTGCACTGAACTATTAAGTGTCCTGCTGAGGAATGTACAGTATATTTGATTTTTGTGAGTTTTACTGCTATTAAAGCAGTGGATATATGTCATACTGAAAGTTGGATATAAGGGACTTTAAACTGAGCTGAAGCCAATTTCCTATGTAGCTTAGCTTGTAAAACAATTAGATGATGACATTTATGCACAGAAACAGGGTTATTATGCTATTGGGAGCATCTATGCTCTTAGAAGCTAATAGATTGGGTGTTTTTGTGTATTTTGGAACTAGCACAGGTCGTTTTTCAAATGAATTTCTTGTCTTGTGCAGATCAGTTGTTTCTGAATAGTTGTTTGATGAAAAAGTGTTTTTGAATCTTGCCAAAAGTGATGTGATACAAGTTACGACCATTCTAGGATTGCGAAAAATCACAATTATTTAGGATAAAAATAAAATTCAAATATGTGACTACAGTACATGACGCATCTTCAGTTTGTTTTTGTGGGTGAAAACAGATGTGACATCAAATACCCCGAGCTACAGATTTTGGTTCATTTAAGGACTAAAATAGCACATTTATTGAGAGTTTAAAACTGTTAAAGTCCCACCCATGTTTTATAGAGTCAAGAGGGGTGCTGTATTTGATTTGAGAGCCAACAATAACAGAACATGAATTTTGCCTTAGCATGCTACCAGTCAACTCAGACGTTGGTGCTATATGGGCACAATTTAGCTTTTTTGGGGGGATGCTATGAGAGTCTTTTGGTGGGCCAAGAAAAAATAGCTGAAATGCTTGCTGGTACCACTCCTCCACACCAAACCACACAGCTGGGGCTCTAGATGGCAATTTCTATGCTGTGCTAGAGCTGCGTTTAGGATCTCTGAACCTATCCTCAGTCTTAGACCTTCCCTGTTAAGTGTCTTTTCAGTAGTGGGGTCACATTAAATACCTTTGCCCACACTGTAAACCTGAATACGTTGGGCTAACTCAAAAAATTGAGGTAATCAGTTACATCAAACTTTTTAAGGTATGATGTTCCCAATTTTAAGTAAGCAGAACTTACTTAAGTTTGTAGTACTCATGTATGTTACTTGCTCCTAACTTGAAGTACTGAGTTAGGTAACTCATACATTTTGATAACAAATTAACCCTTAAACGCATACCACGGGTCTGACCCGGTGTGCAACAGTGTAAGTATATTTTTTCTGAACAACAATAATTGAATCTTTGACGTCTGAATAAGTGCAATTCAGCTTTATTTCAATGGTGATGTCTGATACACAATGATGAAGTGACGTTTCACTCATAGTTACTGCAGGCAGAAAACAAAAGAATAGGAAGTGTCATCAGCAAAACTTGAAATGGCTCAGCTATTCAGCAAGTACTGAACACAGTCAAATATTACTGTCACTGTCACTTGATGGTGGATCTGGTGAAGAAGCTGTCAGCGATCTAAATATTGATTTGTAAGATGCTGAAAATGATAGTTTTGAGAATATGTTTGAGATGGTGAATATGAGCCAGATGTTGAACGTACTGGGAAATGAGCTCTGATGAGGACAGTGATGATGGGATCTGCTCAAACTGAGTTTTATATTATCGCAACCATGATATAACCAGATATAGATCTGGGTCGCTAAAGACCCGAATATGTAATAATGGTGGACGAAACATTCATGCGTTTAAGGGTTAACATAAAAGGTTTTGAGTTCTAAATAATTAGTTATTAACTTCACTGTAAACCCTAATAAGTTGTCAGAACTCAAAAAAGTTTAATAAGGTTTTTTTTTTTTTTTTTGTAAGTTAAGAAATATTCTGCTAGCTATAAAGCTTATTCAGAAAATGCCAACTTGCTAATTTGCTAACATGTTAACAATAGCATGGTATAGCACTGAATGAGTACAGCAACTTAAAATGTAATTTCCCTGCTTTCCCTGCTCAAACCAAGCAGCACCACTCATCACCATGACGGTAATGCTCCTAAAACCCACATTAACAGAAACTCTTCTAAATTAGCATAACAAAACATTAATCCCTACTAAATCTCCCTTACCTTATCTTTGCACACAAAAAAATAAAATAAATTAAAAATATTTATTTAAAACTTATTTTTAGCATTTACTCTCCATTTTGAGTGCCATGTGCAAAGCATGACGGGAAATAAAAATCCCAGCTCAGTTTCAGTTAAACTTAAGTTAGTCTAAATTAAAAGAAACAAGTTTGTATAACTTAAAACAATGAAACAGTTTAGTTTACTTGAAATAGGGGAGAGCAGGGCACAACCTATCGTTTTTTGACTTTTTCAGTTTGTGTAAATTCACTTGGGGTTCAGAGTATTTATTAATTTCACACGTATAGTACAATTATGTGGTTTTGTTTTTGTTCTTTGAGGGACACCTTGTAACATGACTAAATGACAACTTATAATGTTATAAAATGATACAAGTAAAAAAATATCCATAGTAGTTCAAATAGGGGCTCATTGTAATGCAATGTTACAACGCAACCCCATCTGCGCAACTGGGATTTAACCCCGGCTCCTGTCTTCTGCTGGTTAGATCAGCATTTAAGAACTCTCAACTGTTAAATAACAGATTATAAGATTTACTTTTGCTATGGTTAAATAAATGTTCAGTGATATCTTGTTATGTTAAACAAGGACAGAAGCAAAAGCAAGGCAAAACATGCACAATACACTCAATGTGGCAGGCTGAGATCTGGAACACTGTTGGCAGGAGAGTGTGATGCAGGGACTGAGATGGACTCTTCTCGGGGTGCAGAAGAAAGGTGATGGTGAGTCCATGGTGAGAGCAGAAGTGAAGTATCTAAGGTCCAGTACAAAGAAATACAAGGGAACAGGTACAAGGACGAGAACTCAAACAACGATCTGACAACAGGAAATGGGAAAGCAGGCATTAAATAGGCTGTGATGATGACATACAGCTGCCGCTGATCAGACTGATAGGCGGCCACGCCTACCCGAACAAAGAACGTAACGAGACACACCCACACATACACCAACATTGAACTAGAATACAACAGCAGATCAACCAACCGTGACATATCTTCCAAATATGTTTTAATTTAGCCACAATTTTTTCTCTAAATAATGTTGATATGGCAACTAGTAAATACACAAAGTTTCGTCATCCTGGCATGAGTGGAAAGTTTTAAACCATGTGTGTTATAACTATCCCCGCGTTACGTTGTGCCCCACGCTCCCCTATGTCAGTGCTGTGAACGAAAGCTCTAAATACTCATAACAGTTCATTTAACTGAACTAATTTGTTTAATTTAAGTTTGTCCTACTCAAATCAATTAAGTATTTTGAGCGTTAGGGTTTACAGTGTATAAAAACTGACTTTAAAATGAGATGGCCTTAGTCGAGCCTTGTATCCAGTCACTCAGCTGAAGGAGTGAGAAATGCCTGGTGTGAGAAGATGTGATATAACATTGTACATCACCCTGTTCCTGCCTCGTCCGACCTACCATTCACTCTAAGCATAAAGCTAACCTCTTGTTGTGTGTAAAAGCTACAAAACACTCACTTGTGCAGCACCCTCTCTTTCACCGTTCTGCCCACATCACGATCGTCATCCAAACGTCTGTACCAAAAATAACCCTGAAGAGATTCCTGTGTGTTTTAGCGATTCTTTGAGATGTTCTGAGTTTTGACGGTTGTACAGGAGTGAGCGTGAGTCCAACTTTTAAACAACTGAATCAGTGTTCAAGCTAGTTCTACTGCACGGGCAACAACAGTCATCATTTACTTCATGGCATATTCCAAATGACTGACTGATTGTTTGAACTAAAAACATACAGACAAAATAAAACTAAAAAATTGCAAATATATAGAGCGCGTCAAATTTGGTAAATGGAAGCTCAAACATGCTTGACTGAAATGTGAGATCTAAGCACATTTGAGCTTCTTTTTACAATATTTGATGTGCTCTATGTGTGTGCGTTGATCAATGTTTATATGTGAATATGTATGTATATTAAATCTGTTAATCATATAAAGTGATTGTGTCTCTTTTGTGTTTGTGATGAACAAAAGCCTTATGGAGTTGAAACGACTTCAGGGTGAGTAGATGATGACAAAATTTTCTTTTTGGGTGAACTGTACACTAATATCAAGTAACTTAATTTGTATATTTCTCCTTGATGAAGGCAAAATTACACAATATGCCCTGCTTTCAATCTGCACACATACTAAACAAACAGGTGGTGTGATACAAACCTTAAAAGCTTCCCAGTGCTGTTATATTAAATATCAGTATAAATCTTGCTGCTTGGCCAATCAGATTGGAGGACTGGATCTAGCTGCTGAATAATATAATTTAAAATTTAATCAGAGGTATATTTTCATAATTATGAAGAGTTGCATTTAGCTAAATATTATTTTCCATTAAAACGGCACACCGAATCTGTTGCATAATTTTTTGAATAGTGCGTCAGTGTTCATTTAGAGTAGGCTATATGAACAACTGAATGAACCAATTCAATAAAATTAATCAAACTTTCCGACGGCACCTATGAAAGACAGAATAGTTTGATAAACATGCAGCATTATTCAATGTGTTGACATAATTTCCCTTGAAACAGGAAGACAGGCCGGGAGCTCCTCCTCTTTTGGCTCCTCCTCCTCAAGCAGCCAATATCCTGCATATCGTTTTGAAATACAGCATTCTGTGCAGAATTCAAATGGGTCCGATATGTTTGATATTTTGTTGTCTGCGCTGACTCGCGCATATGATCCGCTCTCTGCTATCGTGTCTCTGGAGCAGACTGTGTGCGTGTGCTGCGATGGTGCGTGTGAAACCTTCATTCGCCTCAACTGAAAGTACTTTACACTGTCTGATTCGTTACCTATACCCTATATAGCAATAAGAGGCCGGAAAAGTTAAATGTACATATAAGGAACAGCTGGAGGACCAATTTGCAACTTATTAGGTCAATTGGCAACATGATTGGGTATAAAAAGAGCCTCTCAGAGTGGCAGTGTCTCTCAGAAGTCAAGATGGGCAGAGGATCACCAATTCCCCCAATGCTGCGGCCAAAAATAGTGGAGCAATATCAGAAAGGAGTTTCTCAGAGAAAATTCTTTTGAGATTGAAGTTATCATCATCTACAGTGCATACTATCATCCAAAGATTCAGAGAATCTGGAACAATCTCTGTGCGTAAGGGTCAAGGCCGGAAAACCATACTGGATGCCCGTGATCTTCGGACCCTTAGACGGCACTGCATCACATACAGGAATGCTACTGTAATGGAAATCACAACATGGGCTCAGGAATACTTCCAGAAAACATTGTCGGTGAACACAATCCACCGTGCCATTCGCCGTTGTCTATAGGTCAAAAAAGAAGCCATATTTAAACATGATCCAGAAGCGCAGGCGTTTTCTCCGGGTCAAGGCTCATTTAAAATGGACTGTGGCAAAGTGGAAAACTGTTAAGATGAATCAAAATTTGAAGTTCTTTTTGGAAAACCGGGACGCCATGTCATCCGGACTAAAGAGGACAAGGACAACCCAAGTTGTTCTCAGCGCTCAGTTCAGAAGCCTGCATCTCTGATGGTATGGGGTTGCATGAGTGCGTGTGGCATGGGCAGCTTACACATCTGGAAAGGCACCATCATGGCCAGCCTGCAGTCCAGATCTTTCACCCATAGAAAACATTTGGCGCATCATAAAGAGGAAGATGCGACAAAGAAGACCTAAGACAGTTGAGCAACTAGAAGCCTGTATTAGACAAGAATGGGACAACATTCCTATTCCTAAACTTGAGCAACTTGTCTCCTCAGTGCCCAGACGTTCTACAGCTGTTCCTTCTATGTACATTTAACTTTTCCGGCCTCTTATTGCTACCTGTCCCAACCTTTTTGGAATGTGTAGCTCTCATGAAATCCAAAATGAGCCAATATTTGGCATGACATTTCAAAATATGATATGTTATCTATATTCTATTGTGAATAAAATATAAGTTTATGAGATTTGTAAATTATTGCATTCCTTTTTTATTCACAATTTGTACAGTGTCCCAACTTTTTTGGAATTGGGTTTGTACATAATATCGTTTCCAACTGAAAATAGACAACTTTTTATGCATTTTGGCCGTTCATTAATACGACAACAGTATTTTGGGGCCTGAAAACGTAACGGTACCATTATCATCTCAATGTAAACTAAAAAAACTCTAATTTGTGAAAACAGTGACGTCATGCGCATATGTATTATGCATTCAGTCTATATGCGTGTAGTTTTCTTTTTACAAAGTGACATCACCAACTACTGGCATGAATAATACAGTGTTTTTAATCTTTTTCGCTGATCCGTGTCAACGGGGATTGTTTTGACACCGTTGTCATCTGTAGGCGAAAAACGAAAAGGAAAAATTCAAGATTCAAGATTCAAGAGTTTTATTTGTCACATACACAGTTATATACAGAATATACAACCGGCAGTGAAATGTAAACAGGTCCGCTCCATGGACAGTGCAAATTCATGGACAGGAGGAAATTATAATAGAAATAGGATAAAAAAGTACTATGTATATATATATATATATATATATATATATATATATATATATATATATATATATATATATATATATATATATATATATATATATAAATAATTATAAATAATCAAGTCAAGTAAGAAGAAAAAAAAGTAAAAAAATAAGAATAAAGAAGTGGAATAAAATAAGTGAAGTAGACTGTGCAGTGAGTAAGCTGTAGACTTATAAATATGTGGTTAACAAATGTATAAAGAGTATAATGTGCAAACAGGTTTATAACAGGTTGTTACACAGTAACAACGAGAACAGAAAGTGCAGTGCAATGTCAGTGTATCGATGTTTATCCAGAAGTGAAGTCACGTGATGTTAAGTGACTGAGTTCAGGAGTCTGATAGCCTGGGGGAAGAAGCTCCTCCTGAGTCTCTCAGTTTTGGCCATCAGGCTTCGGAAGCACTTACCAGATGGCAGCAGCGTGAAATGAGGGTTTGCAGGGTGATTAGAATCCTTGATGATCTTAGTAGCTCTACCTTTGCAGCGTTTGGTGTAGACGTCCTGCAGAGACGGGAGAGCTGACCCTGAGATTCAGATAGACCCTGAAATGTTTCTGTTTTTAGAACACCGTTGTTGTGTAAACGTACCCTAAAGCCGAAAGTATATGTTTTTTTTAACGTGTACGTGCACAATCGAACGTACAGCCTTGCAAAGTATACTTCTTTTGACTTGTATGCATACACAGGCATTCGACAGTTTTGCGCAATCTCAAGTTACAATCCACGTAAATACTGCAAACTAATTTGACTGCAAATTAAATGCACATGTGTGACCTGTGCGTACAAAGTGTGCACGGTTACAAAAAAAAACGACATTCACGTCACGCTCACTGTACGCTGACCCTCATGTATGCATAAAAAGTGAAGTATACTTTGGCTTTAAAGGCCATGATATACTCACGCCGATGTTCTTTTTCATTCTTCGATTAGGGTAAAACAAAGTTGGAAATACGTGAGCAGCGATATACTGTTAGCGAACATCCAACGCCGCCCACACTGCTGAGATTGACAATTAGATGATTATATAAATATATGCCGCAGTCTTTCCTCTCAATAACAAAATAAACACACAACAACATTGAGAAAATAGCAATCATTTTTTGGTCCCACTTTATATTAGGTGGCCTTAACTACTATGTACTTACATCAAAAAATAAGTACAATGTACTTATAGTGTTCATATTGTATTGCTGTACACTTTTGCTGATATTGAGGATACGGGTAAAGTTAGGCACAGGTGTGGTGGGATGGGTAAGTTTAAGGGTAGGGTTAGGTGTAAGGGAAGGGTCAACAGTGTAATTATAAATGCAACTACAGAAGTGAATTACAGATGTAATTACATGCAGGTAAATTTTAAAATATAAGTACAATGTAAAATCATGTATGTACACAATAAGTGCATTGTATCAAATTATTCATTTAAATGTTAGTACATAGTAGTTAAGGCCACCTAATATAAAGTGGGTCCCATTTTTTTAATAAAGCATAAGAAAAGCATATGATCATGGCAATGTGGATATGTTTGCATGAGCTCTGCAATTCGGCGCTATAATAAAGTCACGTCACAGTTATTTATATAGCACTTTATACAATAGACTGCTTAAAATCAAGCAGCTTTATCGTATTAAACATGAAAACAGTGTCAGTGTCTCATTTCATTAAATTCATGTTCTTCTATAAAGCAGCTCTCCAGTGTGTTTATGATTTTACTCGTGGACATCTGACGTCGACATCTGACAACGACTTTATTTTCCATAAAGTTCGCATTGGCAAGCTGTTGCGAACCCCCTAAACTTTTGTTGATTTTGTTCGAAATGACGCCACATCAGTTCGTTCTTCCTTAAGAAAGCACTTTTGAATTGATCTACAATTATCACCATTCACACCAGTCAAACAGGGGAGCATTTGCAGTATGCAACAGTGCTTTTCTGTTGAAGGTGAAATAGTGTGCTTATTCAGGATTCAGGCGAGGGAGTATGGAATATTCTGATTTATTGGGCCAAATAAATGTCCGGATGCAGTTAAAGTCAGCTTGTGTAGTTTTACACTAACTATTTACCAAGGCTACTGGAATATTGTCCAGCTAATGAATGAAAAGATGACGCTCACTGGACGTATAGTGGTTTCTAAAGTATGCAGTGTATTCCATCTCCTCCACTAACACAAGTTAAGCCTAGTGGTCAGTTAGGAGATGTGTCAACCCCTGACAAAGCCTGATTGTTTGAATGAAGTGTTAATGACATTCACAAAGGTCACGATAATCTGTCAATGCAAATTATTGACTCTCTTTCTCATATCCATCTTTTATCCGCTTTCTTTCTCTTAGTTTCTTGTGCACAAAGACGCCTTTGAGCCTGGAGGGTTCTGTCTCTACTGCCCCCTAAAACTTCAGGAACTATGAGGACTTTGTAGAGAAGCTAGGGAGGGTGAGAGGAAAGGAAGCAGGGAGGGAGCTCCGGAGGAGAAGGAGGAAGCCGTCTGACTGTAATTTACAGCCCTAATAAATCCCCTCTCTTTAGCCTCTAACCCCCATATCTGCCCGCCAGCTCCCTAAAAACTTAATCACTCCCTTGCTGCCCCATCGGTAGTCCTTGACAAGGTCTACGCCGTCCTTGTGCCCCGCTGTATGGGGCCCACATCGGCCCTACTGTAAAAGCAAACAGCCTCCTCATTATCACCTGTCTGTGCCGCCACACTAGCCAAGAACTATGGCCCACCCCTGAGTGATTCAACCAGATGTGGATGCTACCCCGATTGGGTTTAGTTATAGTAATAGTTAAGAATCAGTTTGAACCATTTGATAATATTATCACAGCTTTCCCCTTAATGGCAAAGCTCAAATGACAGACAAGAACCCTGTTCCACAAAGTGGAAGAGTAAATCTGAGAGGGTGAGATAGGGAGTTTGGCACTGTCTCTATCCTTCTCGAGTTCCACTTTTTTATCTATGAGCTGTTAAAGGAGAGGGAAGGTTTTCATTAGCATCTGGCTGGGTTTGGGAGTTCCACTGGGAAGCAATGATGACCCAGCCTCAGCTAAATTCTCCCGTCGCCAGGCCGGAGAAAACCAAAACACCGCAAATAACATTTACCCCTCATCCTGATTACGGAAACGATTACAGAAATACAAAATACAATGTGGTTTTTTCTCATTAGAAGTTCATTGACATGCTCCGAGTCTGAAAATGTCCTGTGGTTTATCAGCAGAACTTTCTCTACTTTGTGAGTGGAGTAAAAAGCTTCATAAATGATTGACCCAGATTCTCAAGATGAGAATGTTCATTATTGTGCCTGTACATAGGCAGAAAGACAAGACAAAACAAAGAGGTTTGTGGGTACGCTGTAGTAATAAAACAAAACAAAACAAAACAAAAAAAGAATAGCCAAACAAAGCCAGTTTACTTTGTGGTTACTGGGAGACACTTAACTGTGTGGAAACTCAGCTGCCGGGACAAAGAAGAAGTGGAACATAAATCACCTTAAGTGTCGCATTCACACTGCATTTCACAGCCCTGCAAACTATCGAAGACAAACCACAGTTTATAAAATGCGCCAAGGTCTAATTTAAAGTGCGGTTTAAGGGGTGATTACTTATTTCTTGACATCAGAATTTCATCTAACATGTACATTTAAAATTCTCTGTGGGATCTGAGGTCTGTAATTGTTTGAAAGCAGATCATGGAGAAATTATTCAGTTGCATGCAATTTTGCTCATACTACGTCAATGGCACTCATATTCAGATATCCAAACCCAGAATTTTCCCTCATTTTTTTCTTAACAAGGGTCTCGTGGGCATTTTACACACAGACTAAGGTCTCCTTTAATTAGGTCAAAATACAGGGTTCAGAAGTTTCCATGCATACTATCTTAGCACTGCAGTTTGAGTCTCTGAAGACCTAAAGCCGGGCCAGTCACATCAATCAAGATTACAGAATCAGAATCATCCAAATGTACTGAGTACTCTCTCATGCGTGTGCACTGTTAACTCTAGTTTGCTTGCTTTCATCACTTTTGCTATTCTTCATGTGCACTAGTTTGCTAGAGTGATCCGTCTCACCGACTGCCAGATGTTTCAACTTGCTCAATCGTCCAAAAAGCCAGCAACAGAGTCTGACTTATGCAGACGGTGCAGAACACACCGCAAAAACTGAGCTGACAGACGCTCAACGACGTCCCGACATTGCCCGACCATCGGCTTGGTGTGTCACAGTGTTTCATCTGCCAGTTCTGACACATTGACTGCATATTTAAAATAGACGTCTCCAAGCAAGTCTTACCCGCATACCCCCAGTGCCAAACCAAGACAGCATGAGATGCATATTTGAGAACCAGATCCGAAAACATGCTTCAAAGCACTTGAAGGACAAACAAACACTTTTGTGACCTGAGATGAGCAAGGTCAAAGCATTTGGTGCTATGCACAATTAGCAATCATCACTCTCACTACACTTATGGATAGTGATTTATAAAATACAGATTGTTTCAAAGCTTCTTTACAGGGATAACAGGAAAATTGTTCAATAAAGCAAAAGTGTTAATTTTGGCTGTACAGCAGCTTTAAACGAAAATTCAGCTGAAATCAGTTCAGTGTTGATTCAGTTCTGTTGTAAAGATCATACATTACTGAATCATTTCATTTCATATAAAGCAGTTCTGCAGAAAACAGTGATGTCATCATCCAGCTCAGTTCAGTTCTCATTCAATAGTGTCAGTGTAGTCTGATCAATAATATTGTTGAATATTAAGTGTCCCCAACTAAGCAAGCCAGAGGTGACAGTGGCAAGGGAACCCAAACTCCATTAGGTGACAGAATGGAGAACAAAACTTAGGGAGAAACCAGGCCCAGTTCTCTTCTGGCACAACAAATTAACATTTTTCTTGAAGATTGGATCCATTACGCCAATATAGAGACAAATCTGGTCATAGGTCTGACCTAGTCCATAAAATATCAAAAACGTATATAGTAAGAGCTAAATCTAGGGAACAGAATATCACAGAGTATCGAGAATCATCACCACCTTCCCTCCACTAAAGCGGTGTCCCAGACCCTGGCAACATCCAAAACCATCCTAGCAAACACATACTGTAGTAACGCACACCCTAGCACCGTGACAGTGAGTTCTTGAAGAAAAAAAAAAATCGGTGCAGAGGAAATGTAGCCTATAGAATGCAAATGTGTCTATTTTTTTCTGTCTAAGTATTTCTCCCACTCCATTGTCACATAGGGATTAAAAAAATTTAAATCAGACAAAAAGACAAATGCACAAGACTTAGCTGTAGGCTAGTGTATTTTTCCAGTTGTTTTCAATGTAAGCGCCACGTTTTTTAAAAATGCCTGCAGTGTGACGAAGCGCTGAGCGTTTTTTACCGACCACTGAGAGATGACTAATGGGTAAAACGCAGAACTCATCACTGTAACTTTTTACCCAGCCGACCAATCATAGTGGGCAGAAAAAATAAACTGCCCAACCACCACTTTCTGCTTGTACAACGTTAACAGATGACAACTACAAGCATAATAATGGAACACAATGATTTAAAACAAGAGCCAGAGTAAATACTTTACATTGTATCAACATTTTTATATAGAACTAATACAGAAACAAACGATTTGTGAAATGAGATACTAGTAGGCCTAACACTTCCATGGATATTCTCCTATTGTAGCAAGCAAAGTGTTTCAGCTGAAAAAACGTTGTGCTGCCGAAGTGCTCTCAATCGTCCACAGCTAGGCGTTTTCAGCAGAGCGTCTGCCATTTTCAGCTGGCTAAACACACCTTGGTGGACACACAGCCTTATTGACGGAAAGAACTACAATCCCATGAAGCATTGTGAATGACATATTCACGGTAAAACAATTGAGAAATATCAAACTATTGATTTAAATATGTTGATTATGTATATAGAAATTGTATTTAAGTTTACTCACTCTATTAAATAATTTGCAGGGTTCATGGAAGTGGACAGGCACTACTGTTCTTTTGGCATGATTTGCTTGTTTTGATTCTCTGGTGGAGATTCTTTGCAGAATCATTGGTAATGTAGTTTTTCACTAGGAATCACTGTTAAACATAGTTATTTAAAAGATAAGTTGAAATAATGCAGGCTGCTGATGGCTTTGACAAAATCGCATACCATTACCAACCTTGTATCTCACAATCTTTAATGCATTATAAGTTATCGTTCAAAACCAATTCCTCTTTGAATGAGAATTTTACTTCCAGAGTCTGACTATTGCACTTTATAGGATAAAAGAGAGGAATGAAATTAAACCAAGAGTAACTTCTATTCAGCCAATGCTTGGCGGGTGCTGCTCAACTGATTTTCTGGTCAGGAGGAATTCGAGCTGTAAGGGCCACATGTGTAGGGTCGCCGTCAGACTGTCTCCCTCGCAGGACGAGGTAACCACAAGCCCCCCAAGCACGACATGAGGCATGGAGACCACAAACACACACTGAACACGTACATTCTGCTCTCTTGTCTCTCTCTTCATCCCATTCTGATGTTTTGTTCTCCTGAGGGAAAGATCTTGTTCTCCTTTTTAACCTTTCATTGCCCTGTGGTTCTGTAACTTTGTAGATGTTTGTGGATATTTAAAACAAGAGTCTATGAAATCAAAATATATTCCTGACAACCTTTTTTTCTTTCCCGCTCACCCTTCCCAAACTTTACTGGAAGCAAGGTCAGAGAAATAAAGTGATATTTTACCCTTGGTTGGATGGAAGAAGAGGACAGGAAGTTATGGAACCTGAGCCAGTGGA
Organism: Paracanthobrama guichenoti; assembly: GCA_018749465.1. NCBI lineage: Eukaryota > Metazoa > Chordata > Actinopteri > Cypriniformes > Gobionidae > Paracanthobrama > Paracanthobrama guichenoti. The sequence continues at coordinate 23,849,858 of CM031963.1, read as the reverse complement.
GGCTATTCAGGGCCGGATCTTAGTGTTCTGTGGGTTTGTTTGTGTGTGTGTGTGTGTGTGTGTGTGTGTGTGTGTGTGTGTGTGTGTGTGTGTGTGTGTGTGTGTGTGTGTGTGTGTGTGTGTGTATATATATATATATATATATAAGGGAGTCAGGAGCCTCCTGTAGCCAGTTAATTCCTCCCTTCATTCTCCACACAGATTCCACAAACAGCTGGCACTGCTCTTAAATGTCACCAGCATTTATTGGAGAATGTATCTGCTTATTAGTGTCAAACAGGAGCGATTCAATGTGGTCTGCTTCACTTCCCTGGACTCGCCGTCTCTCTCCTCCAAGTCTGTTAGATGGGTTAAATAATGGCCCTTTTGGTTGAACTGGAAATCATGCAGCAACCACATCATGTAGCCTATTTTATTCATTCATTTTGCAACTGTATGCATTTTAAACTCTATTTAATAAATAAATCTAGATAACTAGATATTTACTAGAAGCAAACGTGAGTGGTGCTTGCCCACAAAATGTGATCAGGATGCTAAGATGAGGAGTGTCTTCAGGCACATCAACAACCTCAACAACAACAACAGTGTAACCACTTTCTGTGCTAATTTTGGCTAATGCCACTGTTAACCAGTTCATAGTAATGTAAAACTCATAGCTACAATCAAGTAACAGATGCATATTTTCATCACTTATCAGGTAGACCAACTTCCTCACTTACGTGTCTCCAAGCTGTCTCCTTTTTTGTCTGGTCTCTGTATGAATACGAAGTTGTGTCATAAATTTCAGAGGGCCCGCAGACGGCTACCTCTTCATTTTGGGATGGAAAAATGGAGAAATGTCTGACGTGTCAATAAGCTCTTCACTGATTGGCTTGTGAATTTCCTGCTCAAGTTAAAAGTTTTCAACTTGTGCTGAAGAGCTGATTGAAGATAATATTGAATGTTCGTGTCTATTCCCGTCTTTGCCTTGACTTTGTATTTAATCTACTATAATTAAATTGATTATTATTCATTCATTCTCGTTCAGCACGCTTGAGCTTCCTCAAAATCCAATGAGGTTCATTCTTGTGGGTTATGCAACATGACTGAGCTTCTGCAAGAACCAATGAGGTTCATTCTTGTGTTACGCAGCACGTTTGAGCTTCTGTAAGCACCATTGAGATTCATTCTTGTGTTGCGCAGCACGTTTGAGCTTCTGTAAGAACCATTGAGGTTCATTCTTGTGTTACGCAGCACGTTTGAACTTCTGTAAGAACCATTGAGGTTCATTCTTGTGTTACGCAGCACGTTTGAGCTTCTGCAAGAACCATTGAGGTTCATTCTTGTGTTGCGCAGCACGTTTGAGCTTCTGTAAGAACCATTGAGGTTCATTCTTGTGTTGCGCAGCACGTTTGAGCTTCTGTAAGAACCAGTGAGGTTCATTCTTGTGTTACGCAGCACGTTTGAACTTCTGTAAGAACCATTGAGGTTAATTCTCTTTACGCAGAACGTCTGAACTTCTGTAAGAACCAGTGAGGTTCATTCTTGTGTTACGCAGCACGTTTGAGCTTCAGCAAGAACCATTGAGGTTAATTCTCATTACACAGCACTTTTGAGCTTCTGCAAGAACCAATGAGGTTCATTCTCGTTACACAGCACGTTCAAGTTTCTGCAAGAACCAATGAGGTTCATTCTCATGTGTTACGCAGGACGTTCGAACTTCTGCAAGAACCAATGAGGCTCATTCTCGTGTGTTACGCAGGACGTTCGAGTTTCTGCAAGCACCAGTGAGGTTCATTCTAGTGTTTCGCAGCATGTTTGAGCTTCCGCAAGAACCAATGAGGTTTATTCTCGTTATGCAGCGTGTTCGAGCTTCTGCGAGAACTAATGAGGTTGATTCTCATGCTACGCAGCACATTTGAGCTTCCTCAAGACCAAATGAGGTTCATTCTCATGTGTTAAGTGGCACAAGAACCAATGAGGTTTGTTCTTGAGTGTCAAGCAGGTTCGATTGAGCTTCTGTTTATGTTCTCTTAAGTCTCTTTTGAGTCTCTTCAGAAAATTTGGACTGAACCACTCAATTAATATGGATTAGTTTTACAATCTCTTTATGAACTTTTTGAAGCAACAGCTGTCTTGTCTTGTCATCAATGGATGACAGAAAACTCTTTTTGATTTCATTAAAAGATCTCCATTTGTGTTCTAAAGATGAACAAAATTCTTATGGTTTTGGAACAACATGAGGGTGAGTAATTACTGACAGAATATTCATTTTAGGGTGAACTAACCCTTTAACTATAGTTTTTTTATTTTGTTTATTCCTTTTTTCAATATACGGGTACTGTTTTGGTCCAATTTTATTCAATGAAATCTGTATTTTAATTATAGTTTTTATTACAGTTATCATCTTTTATGTGAGTTTCTATAATTGTATATCTTAACATTACATTTCGGTATTGCTTACTAACCCCTAACTGCGCTAATGGCACCACATCTTTCTGATGTGGTTTCATTTTAGAATATCTTGTATTTAAAAAAAATTATTATTATTATTTTTTTTTTCAAATCCATAAATTACAGAATGGGTGTGTGGGCCACTCTGGCTGGTTCCAGCAAAGCTTTGTTCTGTCAATGTGCAAAAATAAAGATGTGTTCAAAGAGCAGCCAATGAGGCTTTGATTATGTCGCCTGCAGAAACGCGAGGCTGTTTTCATTATCTCTTTTTAACAAGACGAATACAAGCGTCAAAAGAATACAAGCGTTAAATATGTGAGGGCGCCGCTGAACAGATGTAAAGATCAGTTTGATCTCTTCTTAACATTTTCATGTGCAATTAAGAAAATTCCAGAAAAAGGGAAGAACAGTATGTTTACAATTCTCACTTTCCCTTCCGATTCTGTGTTTATTTTCTTAGCCAGCACAAAAATGAGGTTTGCCTTCTCGGAAGCACTCTTTCACACACTCACGCACTCTTTCTTCTAATCCACAGTTTAGTTCCGTTGAGAAATATCCTGGATAAAAAAGCCACAAAGAGTGACTCATTCAGTCAGTATGACTACTGGATGACCACTGACTGGCCGTATGTCATGATGATGCTGAAACATCTGTCTCATTCAATACACATTGTGTACAAGCCGTGTCAGTCTGCATGTCTTCTTATGTTAAATATGTCAGGAGTTTGGCATGATTAGTGTTGTCGTAAGCTTTCAACATTTAAAATGAATAGCTCACCCAAAAAATATAAATTCTGTCTTCATTTATTCAGGTTTCAAAACCCATATGCTATTTTTTTTTTTTTTTTCTGTGGATGACAAAAGTAGACATTTTTGAACAATTGTTACCCAGTATTTATGTAGCGCTTTATACAATACAGATTGTTTCAAAACAGCTGTCCAGTGATAACAGGAACTGAACTGAACTGTTGATTCAGTTCTGTTGTAAAGATCATCAATTATTAAATTAGTTCATTTAATCTTTAAAGCAGTTCTGCAGAAAACAGTGATGTCATTGTCCAGCTCAGTTCAGTTCTCATACAACAGCAATAATATTGTTGAATATTAAATTTTAAAAAGAAACATAAAAACATAAACAAAATCAAGTAAAAAGCATTTTTTTTCCTGTAATTTTATTTTATTTTATATCTACAGTTTAAAAGCTACAAAGAAGCACAATAAATGTTGTCCATACAACTTGTGTGCATATATATTCTGTAGCCATACCACAAGTTGCACATATGACAAGTCGTTCATGGGAAACATGAGTTGTATGGATTAAAAAAAAATACTTCTGGGCTTGTACAGGAAAAAAAAAGAAAAAAAAAGTACACTATATTGCCAAACATTTTGGGACGTCTGCCTTTACATGAACTTTTTCTTTCCATAATGTTTGACTATTCTTCTAGAAGTGCATTTGTGAGGTCAGGCACTGATGTTGGATGAGAATGCCTGGCTTGCAGTCTCTGCTCTAATTCATCAGTTCAGGCCAAGCCAGTCAAGTTCCTCCACACCAAACTCACTCATCAATGTCTCTGACCTTGCTTTGTGCACTGGTGCGCAGTCATGTTGGAACAGGAAGGGGCCATCCCCAAACTGTTCCCCAAAAGTTGGGAGCATGAAATTGTCCAAAATGTCTTGGTATGCTAACGCATTAAGAGTTCCTTTCACTGGAGCTCAGGGGCCAAGTCCAACCCCTGAATAACAACCCCAAACCATAATCCCCCCTCCACCAAACTTTACACTTGGCACAATACAGTTAGGCAAGTACTGTTCTCCTGGCAACCACCAAACCCAGGCTCGTCCATCGGATTGCCAGACAGAGAAGCGTGATTCATTACTCCAGAGTTGATTGCTTTACACCACTGCATCCGACGCTTTGCATTGCATTTGGTGATGTAAGGCTTGGATGCAGCTGCTCGGCCATGGAAACCCATTCCATGAAGCTCTCCATGCACTGTTCTTGAGCTAATCTGAAGGCCACACGAAGTTTGGAGGTCTGTAGCAATTGACTCTGCAGAAAGTTGGAGACTTCTGCGCACTGTGCGCCTCAGCATGTGCTGACCCCGCTCTGTGACTTTACGTGGCCTACCACTAAGTGGCCGAGTTGCTGTTGTTCCCAATTGCTTCCACTTTGTTATAATACCACTAACAGTTGACCGTGGAATATTTAGTAGTGAGGAAATTTCACGAATGGACTTACTGCACAGGTGGCAACCTATCACAGTACCATCATTCACTGAGCTCCTGAAAGCGACCCATTCTTTCACAAATGTTTGTAGAAGCATCTGCATGCCTAGATGCTTGATTTTATTCACCTGTGGTCATGGAAGTGATTGGAACACCTGAATTCAATGATTTGGAGGGGTGTCCCAGTACTTTTGGCAATATAGTGTATGTGGGGTTGGAACCAGGGGCATTTCCTCCTCAAAAAAATTGGATGGGAAGATAATATAAATTACAAAAATAAAACAAAGCAAATATTTCAAAATGTGACATTAAAAAGTGTATAAATCACTCATTTTTTAAAGTAACAATGTCCAACAGAGTCCCCGTCTCTCTTGCCTCCCCTGAGCCCATTGAGTTTTAACAACCCTTCCAAGCATGTGTTGGGTTTGATGGAGGGTAATTGACAATGACTGGGGGAAAGTCATGTGAAAGTCAATGTCTCTATTATGTTATGATTGAATATGATTGGTTTTGGTTGGATATGACTGGTTTGTGCGATAAATCCCACCTCTTGTTTTCGTGCACGTTCGTGAATCAGTCTGAATGAACAACATTATGATGTTAATAATGGGTAGACTAATTAAAAAGTAAGTAAACCACTCAGACATTTTCACCGCTTTATGTCACGTCAAAATCAAACTTGAAACAGCCTGAAAACATGATGACTGTTTAGTGAGCAGTCAGCTTGGTAAAATTAAAGGTATACATCTTCATGGCTGTGACCAGTGTTTACAGAGCTTAATGACTTATATGAAAACAAGTTTACTATTAAAAAGAACAGCTGAACATCAGTTCACAAATAAAATAGGCCTATATTCTTTAAATGGACCCACTTTATATTAGGTGGCCTTAATGTACTAACATTTATATTAATCATTTGATACAATGCACTTATTGTGTACATACATATTTTTTCATTGTACTTACATTTTAAAATTACCTGCATGTAATTACATCCGTAATTAATTTCTGTAGTTACATTTATAATTACACTGTTGACCCTTCCCTTACACCTAACCCTACCCTTAAACTTACCCAGACCACCACACCTGTCCCTAACCAGTACTTATTTTTTTTATGTAAGTTGTTACTGCCATTAGTTATTATTTTGTAATAGATTTAAAAATGCTTTAAAAAGCTAAATTGATTAGATTAATGCTTGGTTTTAATAAATTACATTAATTACATATAGTTATTAATTATATTTTACTCTTTTTTGATGTGACATGAATTTAGATTTGATTTATATTTATAAAAAAATAATTCAGAACATTTCAGAACACCACTGCACGCCACTGGCTGGAATGACATTAGATGTTATTTAACTTGAATCTGCCCTGTGCAGACCGATCGGTGTATGGCAAAGTAAAGTAATGAAGCCGAACATATTGTCAGGGTAATGTTAGTTTCATTTGTGTTTTGGTGTTGTTTCCCCTGTTCCTGTTTGCCTGCGTTATCATTCCCTGTTAGTTGTTGTGGTTTCAGATTTGAGTTACGCACCAGTTCCACGTTATGTTGATTAGTCCCTGTGTGTATTTATGCCCTGATTTCCTTCTGTTCTTTGTTCTGTTTTGTCTATGTTTTACATGGTTGTATATGCTTATTATTCCTGTAATCTCCTGCGTGTTCCCTGTTGGATTTATGATTAAAGACTGTTTTTGTTTAATTCTCCGTCGTTGTACGATTACTACAGCCACTTTGTGACAGATATATGGGTGAAAAAAATATAGTAAACAATGCCTGAACAATGCCTTTTATTGTCTAATACTTTGAAAAAGTGCATTCAAATCTTAGCCTTCTCAACAGTTCTCAGTCAGAACTTCATCTTAAGTCTTTTAGTGGCTTGCGCAATGCTAAGATAAGCAGGTAAGCGGTCTAGGTTGTGCTTATCAGAGCTTCAGATCAGCCTGTAAATGCTCAACGGTGAGATTAGTCTCTACGTTTGCCAATTACTTTATCACCAGCCTCTCTAGTATGTCAGGCAGCACTTAGCATGGGGTCATTTCCTCAAAAGTGGATGGCGGCATGGCGCTGCAGTCGGCTTGTCTGTCCGTCGGCCCTTGCGTAATCTCCAGGGGCCACTCTCTGCCTGGATGAACAGCACCAACCCTGGCCTTCATATCCAGACACTCCCTCCGAATCCCGAGGTGGAGGGGTCAATAACAGGAGTCCATTGTAACGGATCAGCCGGATCCGACGCTGTTGGCCTGCAACTGCTGACGTCGCCGCAGCCCACGTCGGTCTTGTTATTAGACAGGACTTTCACTACACGGGTGTTGAGAGAGGGGCCTCAGACAACCGGCAGCTCAACACTGAGTTTGTGGTTTTAAGGGAGTCCAATAAATTTAAGTGGATACTTATGGTGCCTCTGAGTCTATGTAGCAGGGACCAAGGGGTCTAGACCGAAATGTTAATAGATACATGTCTATGCAACAGGATGCAGGGTGCACTTTTTGAGTCAGCCAACTACAGACTTACATTGAGTCATAAACACGGTTTTGCTCGATTTCGAAGGAAAGCGTAAGTAGAGGGTACTGATCTAGAGAAAATACAATTGTGGCCTTATGAGGTGTTCTGCCATGTTCTGCGTTATAAATGTTGTGGAATCTACAACATTCCAGATGTTATATTTCAGGATTGCTGGGAAAATATTTGGAAATTATTAAAGAGCAACACGTTGACCACATTTATACACATTTTGAATGGTTAATGTATGTCATAATAATACAAGCTTTTACACTGCTCTGCATAATTTTCTGCATAGTCTTCTTTTGTCATGATCCAAACTTAATATTCTTGTGATCACATGTTTCTAAGATTACACTGAGTTGAAATCCCAAGACAGCAACATTTGTTAAACTGAGATCATAAGAAAATTAAGTCATGATCATGAGAAAATAATACCATTTCTACGGGTTCTCACATGTGTAATTTTGATGGAATGGTTTAGAATATGTATAGAATGACGCAGTGATACGTTTTTTGAAGTAAGCAGTAAGTATTATGTCCGCAGTCATTTGTAAGCTGTAGCCTATGTATGCATAGAGTAATCGAATGAGCTGCTACTATCATAATGTGCACTATGCAACCAGAGCTAATGGAGTACTTTATCCCACAATGCGATACACTTTGTGACATTCTTTTTACCAGCATGATAAATGAACAGAGAGCAATGTCAAACCACAGTTTTAAATCTTTTCTCCCAAAACTCCCAAAAGACATTTTTACATAAAATAAAATAATTGAATTAATCAAACAACCTACCTACGTCATGTGACAACTGACAGCATGTGACTGCATACTGCATCCTGTTTTACATACTTTTTCTTTAGTATGTAGCTCACACTATGGAAGCTTGTTTTCACCACAGAATAAAAAAAATAAAAAGGTAATTGTGACTTTTTATCTCATAATTCTGACTTTTTTCTCAGCATTGCGAGATATAAAGTCGCAGTTGTGAGTTATAAAGTCAGAAATGTGAGTTACAAAGTCGGAATTGCGAGTTATAAACTCAAAAACATATAAACTCAAGATATAAACTCTTCTCTTAAAAAAAAAAAAAAACTCTATAATGACTTTTTTTTCTTACTTTTTACTGACTTCACAATTGGGATTTTTATTTTTTTTATTTTTTGTTTATTTGTTTATATCTCACAAGATAAAAAGTTGCAATTATCTTTTACATTGTTTTATTCCGTGGCGAAAACCAGCTTTCATATCGCACTGCACCTGCCATATGGAAGCTTGCATTGTGTTGAATATTTTTCTGTTTCATTAAAACTTAAGTGACTACCATAACTGTAAAACATGTGTGAGTTCCTCTGTCCTTCTTCTCTGAGCGTGTATGTGTGTAAAAGTGTGTAAAGGGGAACAAAAAGCACATTGAGTGTGGAAAGTGTAGTGGAGCAGAATGAAGTGCCGTTCAGGATACACTCCTGCTGTCCACACCGCTGAGAGGGAAACACAGAGAGGAAGTGGGAATTCAATCAGCCGCCTTCAAGGTCCGTTTGAGCTGAAAGGGCCCCCACCTGGCCCTCAATCACTACCGGAGGATCCTGACCCTGACTTGCTCATTGGATTGGTTTGTCTTTCTTTTTAATGCTCAGCACTGAGCTGAGATAACTAACTGAGGTTTTGGACAAGTAGTGGCTTCTATCTGAAATGACTTGCACTTATTACAGGGATCAACTTGGGGCCCCAGAAACTTTTGCCCCAAAAAGTACACTTTTGGGACACTTTCTGGTTCTCAAAAGTGGAACATGTTTATAGTTCATATGATGAACTATATCTGTCCAAATTTGAGGGGGACTGACTGCAGGCAAGTTGATAGAACCTAAGTGCGGCTTTATTTTTATCCAAACATGAGCAAACATAAAACAAACAAAGACTTGGTTTGGCTAACATGGCTTGAGAACTTGGACTTGCCAACAATGGTTATAGGGACAAAGCTAGACAAAGACGCATGGCAAACATGAGGGCTTAAATACGCAGACTACTAATGACTAGACAAGGGACACCTGTGCACAATCAAGACAATAAACCAATAAGAACACAACACATGTGACTGGGGGAGCACATGGCAGGATCACATGACCCCTCTGGATGCTGGTCAGGGGCTGTGGTCCCTTCTGGACACTGTCAGGGGCTGGAGTCCCCTCTGGATGCTGGTCAGGGGCTGTGGTCCCTTCTGGACGCTGTCAGGGGCTGGAGTCCCCTCTGGATGCTGGTCAGGGGCTGTGGTCCCTTCTGGACGCTGTCAGGGGCTGGAGTCCCCTCTGGATGCTGGTCAGGGGCTGGAGTCCCTTCTGGATGCTGGTCGGGAGATGATGTCTCTTGGCAGAGGGCTCTGGCGTGGCATCTATCTTGGGACTCTGGAATGGCGGCCATCTTGGGACAAGACTCTGGAGAGGTGGCCATCTTGGGACAAGACTCTGGAGTGGTGGCCATCTGGGGACAAGACTCCCGAATGGTGGCCCACAGTATATGATGAGCTGCACAACAAAAGGACATGATCAATATATTGGGTCAGGAAAAATAATTTTATAGATTTTTCAGATCATAAGTAGACGATGCTAAATACAGGTCTAAAATGTTTTGAGCTTTTCCACTTTCATCCACTTCCAGAGGTAGTTGGAAACGCATTTGCCCGGATTGATTTTGCAGTGTAGACGCTCATGTGGTCGAATGTGTTCGAACAGCCACAAAAGACCACCAAATCTCCACTTACTGACCTAACACGTAAACATTATGGGAAGCCCGCTAGCCAGATGGAATTTAAACTTTGTTGACATCAAGACCCAGTTTTGATTTGAAGATGAAAAACGTACCGAGCACAATGTTCTGTCACCATCCCTGATTTCTAACACACACTCAATGGCGTGGTCTTGCGGCTATCAGAGCTGATGCTCTTTATATGCTTTTTCATCTTCTCTGTTCATATGTAAATTGCTCAAAATTATTTTGTCCATTAGACTGAAAGATCTGAAAAAAACCCGTACATTTACCTGCTCATAGATCCTCCGATCGAAGAAATCAGGCCAGAAGTGGTTGAAAGTGGACAAAAGAGACAGATTCAAACACCAGGTGTAATCGGGAATGTGTCTCCCTCGTCTGCTTGTGATCTGATCAACCAAAATGGATCTTAATACCAGGTGTAAACAGGGCCTAACATCTCACAGCATCTACGGGCATAAAAACTGAACGATTTAATACTCAACCATTTTCCTATTTCCCTTTTCAGTCATCCTTTTTGTTTATGTGCTGTCATCACACGGGAGCATTAACACATCATCCAGCCAATGGTTAGGAAGCTGAGATTTGCCATGTTAAACACAGCAGCTGCCATCACTTAGACTGCACGACCTGTGCGTTTCCCCAACAGTGTATTTGACCAGGGAAACATGCCGTTCTGGGACCTTCCAAATAAAACGTCCTGAGCTTAACAAATCGGTGCCATTTGTGCATTTGAAGCTATTTCACAGATAATTAATAGACATAATTAGATATAATTAATGTAATTAGAGGGTGAATTGAAGGCTTCTCGTGCACTGTACCCTGACTTACATTTCGTAATCTGCGTCACAGTGCATCGCAAACGGCTGGAATCACTTACAGCCATATGTAAAACAACACGGGAAAGAACACGTGGCGTACGGAAACGATATGGTTTTCTGCTCAGCTGAAATCACAGACCGCTACAGCGCAATCAGTCAGGCCATCAAGCCACAAGTGCACGGATAGCTATTTTTAGGCTGGCATGGGGCGGAAGACTCGACAGGACATGAAAAAAACATCAAGATAGTTTTATTTCTACATCTCTGCAACCAAAAGTATTCCTTGTGAAAAAAATAAATAAATAAAGGGATGGATTACACAAAAAAAGAAGCATTTTTTCATCATTGACTCACCCTCAAGTTGTTCCAAACCTGTCCCTTCTGAAAAACAAGTGTGATTAATTGTATTGTATGTGCACTTTAATCTTAAAAGTGTTTTTTTTTTTAACTACACTTGCAGATAATATAATATTACTTAAATAAAAGGCCACTTAAGTATTTTCAAAGAGAGCACACTTTTAAAAAGTGCATTTTGTAATAATGTCAAATTAAACGTTTTACTTTTAAAGCACATTTTAAATCATTATGTTTAATAATGTTTTGTCATGCTTTAAATGCATACTTATGTTACAGTATGTTAACTAACATACTAAAATTTTAACTGTAGTGTTATCTGATTTTAAATGTACTAAAAAGCAACTTCATCATTACAAATGTGTAATTACAAATATATTTAAATGCTTGACATTCAATTTTCAATAGAAATGACATTAAAGTTTTAGTTTTCCATAAATACTTTTCAGTACATTCAGCTATTCACTTTAGTCATATTTCAAAGACAATAGAAGCAATTACAAAATTACTTATAAAGATGTACTTAAGTCCTACTTAAATGAGTTGAAAACATCACTCCAAAGTTCAGCTAATTGCATTTAATAAAAATTAAAAACTATAATGCGTTTTCATTTAATTGCAATTAACATGGAATTACCTGTACAAAAATGTTTTTTTTACTATGTAAAAATCTTTTAGTAAAATATCCAAAAACCACTAGGCCAGTGTTATATATTTTGTTCATTTGAGTACTTATAATATCCCAAAATGTTTCCAACTGTTTGTAAATCATGAGAAAATTGCTATTTTAACCAAGGAACCGGGACGTGTGAGGGAGTCGCCTGTCAGTTGCGTCATATCTGCGTTACCCTCGCTTTCCGGTTTTATTTAGCAGAAATGCTTTACTCTCACTGCAGTGTGCAACAAGTGTCATAGCCGAGTGAACGCACAGAGTAACATCATAACATAATTTTCAACACATTCATATGTATCTACTATGATAAACAGAGCTGCGTTACCTCATACTCATGACCGGAAAAGCAGAAATGGCGCCGGTGACTGTGGCATAATAAAAGTCCCGCTGCTCGTGAGGCGTGTGTTGCGTTCATCTTAACACTCAACACTCGGCCCTGCTCTGCTTTATACTACAGTAACGTTAATAATCGCATTAATGAACTTGATTTCTGCCTGAGTCCTATCCTGTTTCTTTTCCACCGGTTGTGAGGTGAAGACTGCATGTCCCAAGATTCTGCACTCAAACTTGCCGTCATCAAACTATGTTTTGTTTTGAATAGGCGACCTCTAGCGGACGGAAGAGTTACATAGTGCACCTTTAAGTATATTCTTTTAAAGTATATTATTTTCATAATAAATACTTGTTTTAAAGTTATGCTAAACTTTGGAACGTTTGGATCTGTGGACTGGGATCCAAAACTAAATATTTAGAAAAAATATGTAGTATGTATATTTTGTGTATATAAATACAAAGTTCTGTCATGAAACTCTAGATGGCACAGGCTCATAGGTCATTAATTCAATCTTCTTGCAATCACATCATTCTCTATAGGGCACAGCTGATTGGTTCCTGCTGTATCGCTAGCCAATGAGCTTGCTGCTCAACCTTCAAATACTTGGTCAGCATTTGCTATAGCAGAGCAATATGCTTTCAGAAACTCTCCCCCTTCCCCAGCTCCACCTGTATATCTGCTATCGTCCAGTGGCTCTCACGTCTATAGTCATGAAGGTCTTTGAGAGATTCATTAAAAACACCATTTGCGCCTTCATTCCTGACACTTTGGACCCTCTTCAGTTTGCCTATCGTCCCAATAGATCGACTGAAGATGCCATCTCTCATGTCCTCCACTCCTCCCTCACTCACATCGACAGCAAAAGTGGGAACTACGTAAGGCTGCTATTTATTGACTATAGCTCAGCCTTTAACACCATAGTTCCCATCAAGCTAACCTCCAAACTCCTGGATCTCGGCCTGAATCCTTCTCTCTGCCACTGGATTGAGGACTTCCTCACTGGCAGGCCTCAGGTGGTGGGAATAGGCCAGTCCACCTCCACCTCCATCTCCCTGAGTGTGGGAGCTCCACAGGGCTGTGTCCTGAGTCCCCTGCTCTACTCGCTCTACACGCATGACTGTTTGTCCACACACAGCTCCACCTCTATCATCAAATTTGCTGATGATACTGTTGTCCTGGGCCTCATTTCCAACAACAATGAGACGGCATACTTGGACGAGGTGGAGCAACTAACATCATGGTGCCAGAACAGCTGTCTCTCTCTGAATGTTGGCAAGACCAAAGAAATGATTGTGGACTTCAGGAAGAGACAGCAACGGACATACTCCCCTCTCATGATCAGCGGGTCACCAGTAGAGAGTGAGCAGCTTCAAGTACCTGGGTGTAAACATCTCCGAGGACCTGACCTGGACTGCTCACATTCAGACACAGGTGAAAAAAGCCAGGCAAAGACTGTACCACCTGCGCCAGCTGAGGAAATTCAGGGTTTCACCAGCTATCCTGAAAACTTTCTATTTAGGGGCGATAGAAAGTGTATTAACTCAGTGCATCACAGCGTGGTACGGGAACAGCACCAGTCATGACTGCAAAGCCCTGCAAAGAATTGTGCGCTTATCCGAGCGTATCTCAGGGTCAGCTCTCCCGTCTCTGCAGGACGTCTACACCAAACGCTGCAAAGGTAGAGCTACTAAGATCATCAAGGACTCTAATCACCCTGCAAACCCTCATTTCACGCTGCTGCCATCTGGTAAGCGCTTCCGAAGCCTGATGGCCAAAACTGAGAGACTCAGAAGGAGCTTCTTCCCCCAGGCCATCAGACTCCTGAACTCAGTCACTTAACACCACGTGACTTCACTTCAGGATAAACATACTGACATTGCACTGCACTTTCTGTTCTCGTTGTTACCATGTAACAACCTGTTATAAACCTGTTTGCACATTATACTCTTTATACATTTGTTAACCACATATTTATAAGTCTACAGCTTACTCACTGCACAGTCTACTTCAATTATTTTATTCCACTTCTTTATTCTTATTTTTACTTTTTTCTTCTACTTGACTTGATTATTTATAATTCTACAGATATATATATATATATATATATATATATATATATATATATATATATATATATATATATATATATATATATATATATATATATATTTTTTATCCTATTTCTATTATAATTTCCTCCTTGTGTTTTTAACTGTGAATTTGCACTGTCCATGGAGCGGACCTGTTTACATTTCACTGCCGGTTGTATATTCTGTATATAACTGTGTTTGTGACAAATAAAACTCTTGAATCTTGAATCTTGAATCTTGCTACGGGTAGTTCATGAATGCTGTATGCTTGTACAGCAGAAGCATGTCTTACTTGCTCGCAACAGTGTGTTGTGTATGTATTGGCAATAAAAACGTCCCATACTTGCTCTGCAACTGCAGCATTAATAACAGCAGCAGCAAAAGCATAGCAGATCTTTTCCGCCAAGACCAAACACATTAACATTGTCATATCCATTACCATGCCAAACACATTAAAGTTAATGTGAGTCCAGAGTTGTTTTGGACCCCAAAACACTGTATGAACAAAATATCTTATGTGTGTGTGTGTGTCTTCCACAGAAGAAAGAAAGTATTTTGAACAACGTGAAGGCGAGTAATTGACAGAATTTTCATTTTTGGGTGAACTATCCCTTTCAGCATTGTCACTCATTTACCCACTAGATATACTAAACTAATGCTGCTCGTCTCAGTCTCATAGCAGAGATAAATATCATCCTCTACAATGAATTTGGCTCACATTTGTCTTCCGCAAAACACACATTTTTCCATAGGGGCCACAGCACTGTCAGGAGGGTCATCCATTTTCAGCATGATGGAGAGGGTCTACATCCGACTGCAAACACCTTTCGGGAGACCCTGAGGTCGGCCCACAGCTGTGGCCCTGTCGGATCTGTCGACGACACATCACGTACACTCTCACCTTCTGTCATTCTGGGGCCCAAGCCGTGTGGCTCACCACCACTTCACAAAATGTAGAGTAAAAACGCTGGATAAATATAGTGTATAAAAACATGCTATATTTATCCAACATTTTTTTGATACCATATGTTATTCTGGTAACACTTTACAATAAGGTTCCATTTGTTAACATTAGTTAACATGACCTAACAATCAAAAATACTTATAAAGCATTTATTAATCTTTCATTTTGATTTCAGCATTTACTAATACATAGTTAAAATCAAATGTTGCATTTGTTAATTTTATGACTTGAGCTAACATGAAATATATGGACCTTTGTATTATTATTAACTAACATCAACAAAGAAGATTAATAAATTCTTTAACATATTGCTCATTGTTTGATAATGAGCATTAACTAATGTTAACTGTGACGTCAACTAGCAGTCATTAGAGTATTAGTAGACTGTCTGCTTAATATCTGCTAACTCTTTTTGTGATTAAAAATGAATGAGAGTTAGTACATGTAGTTGAAGTGGACTATCCAAATAAAGTGTAACAAACTTATGGGACCTTATTGTAAAGTGTTTTTGCTGTATTTATCTGTATTTTGTCTCTATAAAAATACTCATATCAGGGTAGAATAACTGGACCACCTTTAAGAAATTTTCCAACATTAAAACTCCAAAGATTATCTACGAATAATCCCTTGCCCCATTGCCATCTGCCCTGATTGATCCCATTTGAGACTGGTGTCACTCTCTCAGGGGTCTGGCCCTTTAACCTATTCTCCATAATGTCCAGAAAGACATCAGCTCCACTCCTAATGAGAAGTCCCATCCTTCCAGCCACAGGGCACTGATATGTCTCATTAACCATGCTTAGTTTGTAACGGTACACTAAGCTGCTTAGCTGCATATACCTGTAATTTCCTCTCCTTTCGGCTCGAGGGTGTCTCTGCGTCCCGCCACCAGAGAGGCGGGAGGATGGGAGGAGTGACTGAATAGAGCCATATTGTGCGAGCTAAAGCCAGAGTAGAGCCATAAACTGGGCGACAATATAGCCAGTGCCTAATTGTTCAGTTTAACGCCTGCCGATTACTGAAGCCCGTAAAGTCTGCCGTTTCTCCCCCTCTCTTTCAGACCACACAGTGCGTGTTCGGCAAATCAGCAAAAGCGCCTTTGCTGTTTCTCATTTCGCTAGCAGGGGAGGAGAAGGAGACTCCGGGGAGGCCCCGATTCATTTAGGCAGGGTAATAAACACTAGCAACTGAGGACATTAATTGATCATTCATGTGGATTTGTCGTGAATCATCGCTTTGTTGTTGGAGAACATTAGCACCTTGTTCTGACATTAGGCCACGTTTCTAACAGCCCGGCACTCGGCACCTGCGCTTGATTTTTACTGACCTTGTGTCGTGTTCAGTTCAATTTAAGTTTATTTGTATATCACTTTACAATATTCTTTCAAAGCAGAACATGCATGTTTTAGTGTTATCAGCTAGAGATGAGTATATGAAACTAAAGTCCATATGGCAGTATACATCTATAAGATAAGTTGTGTGGTTAGTAAACATTGTGTATTCAGTTAAGCAGACATAATGAACATGTTAGGCAATGATTACAGCTTGTTGATTCAATTATTATGATATAAGGATAATATTTGACAGTTTTGTATGTCAATCCCAATTTGGCAACATCTTGTATTTGCATGCACTTTTAAGTTAGATTTCAGTAAGACTTCAGGAAAATTTTGTGATGTGAACTGCGACATGTATTTTAACCATTCAAATATTTGATTATGAATTATGTCATGTATACTTGTGTAGCAACTGACGCTAGCGGCTGGGGTCTTTTAGTGTGCCTGCCTCCCTTTCCGGAGACCCTGGTTCAAATCCCGCTCGGAGCAGGGCGAGTAAGACCAGTTACATTTAGTGCCATGACTCAGATGGAAGTGAGGTTTAGGGAGGTGAGTGTAACGGACATAGGCAAGTAAGAGCTGTGCGTGTAAACCGCAGCTGAGTGACAGGGGGATAGCCATTTATCCGCTGTCTGTTAGTCATCACGTCACCTCAGCTCCAGTCATGTCCCGCATTTTTGTCCATTTTCTGTTATCCAGGAGTGACGCACGGTGGCGCGCTGCCAAGATGGCAATGGCCAGCTTGACCCTACTTTATGCTTCAAAACTGCTCTTCAGAATCCTATGGGTGACGTCACGGACACTACGTCCATATTTTTTTTACAGTCTATGGTGTAAACCTCACTCCCCTGGCCTCAAAAGGTATGTTAGCAACTGACACTAGTGGGTGTGGTCTTTAACATCCTTATTAGCGCGTACACCTTCCATGCCAGAGATCCTGGTACAAATCTCGCTCGGAGCGGGGCGAGTAAAACCAGTTACATTTGGTGCCGTGACTCGGATGGAAGTGAGATTTAGGGAGGTGAGTGTAACGGACATAGGCAAGGAAGAGCTCTGCGTGTAAGCCAAGCCGCAGTTTCCCCCAGTTGCTCTTGAAGCCAATACGGAAGTGACTTAAACTGCACTTCATTGACTGGCCGCTAGAGACAGGCTCCAAAACGGAGCAGAATTTCATTGAGCCCCATGTTAAAATGCCCAACTTTACAGCAGAAAAAAAACATGTTTACAGCCTGGTACAAATTGTTGTTTTGGTCTATACGGCTAATTTTTCCCTTCATGACAACTGTGAGGGGGGTGATTTTTTTAAATATCTCATTCGTTTACATTATATAAAGCCTTAAAGTTCTACATAATTAAGGGCGTGGTCACTCTGAGTGACAGGGGGATAGCCATTTATCTGCTGTCAGTTAGTCATCACGTCACCTCAGCTCCAGTCACATCCCGCCTCTTTGCCCATTTTCTGTTATTCGGGAGTGACGCACGGTGGTGAGCTGCCAAGATGGCAATGGCCAGCTTGACCCTACTTTATGCTTCAAAACTGCTCTTCAGAATCCTATGGGTGACGTCACGGACACTACGTCCATATTTTTTTACAGTCTATGGTGTAAACCTCACTCCCCTGGCCACAAAAGGCATGCTAGCGGCTGACGCTAGTGGGTGTGGTCTTTAACATCCTTATTAGCGTGTGCGCCTTCCATGCCAGAGACCCTGGTTCAAATCCCGCTCGGAGAGGGGCGAGTAAGACCAGTTACATTTGGTGCCGTGACCCGGATGGAAGTGAGGTTTAGGGGGTGAGTGTAACTGTCGTAGGCCAGTAAGAGCTGTGCGTGTAAACTTTAGACCCCTGGACTCAAGAGGTGTGCTTACGGCTACAGTCTTTAGCATCCTTGATATCGCGCCCACCTCCCATGGCGGAGACTGGGGTTTGAATCCTGCTCAGAGCGGGGTGAGTAAGACCGGTTACATTTGGTGCTGTGACCCGGATGGGAGTAGGCCAGTAAGAATTGTGCTTGTTCAACTCACTCGCCTGACCTCAAGAGGCACACTAGTGAATGATGCTAGCAGTTGTGATCTTTAGCGTCCTTGATAGCACGCCCGCCTCCCACGCTGGAGACCACGGTTCAAAACCCACTTGGAGCAGGGAGAGTAGGACCGGTTACAGTTAGACAGACAGATGAAGACTGGGATGTACTCTGCTGTAGTTTGATTATAACTGTGCATGTCAACATGTCTATGGTAATCGAGGTATACAGGAATGATGTATGTGCGTAGGCCAAAACCACAAGTTAGCATTTTAGCACTTCCGATTCAATCGTCCTGAAGTCAATGGGTTTCTGGTTAAATGCCTGAAATAAGGTCTGTGGTTAATAGAAGCTCAAGATATTTTCACATTTTATTCTACAACCTATCTACAATACATCAGTAAAAAAAACTTGAAAACTTAATTGTTTTGAAAAAGGTAGTTGCTAAAAAGTTACAAAATGCAAAGACAGATTTTGTCAGTGAGGGACATTAAACATTAACACACACAAGCAGGAAAATTCACTTATTGTGTTTATAATCTCGCGCTAACTCAAACTTTCAGAGACAAATTTTTAAATAAAGATTGAAAGAATTGCTTTTATGATGGATATGCTGAAGCCATGTGGCTTATAGGCTACGTTTATCTTTTTGCTTCTGGTGATTATAGGCTTTAAAATTCATAAAAGTTGTTTTCACTCGTGAAGATTATCCTGCTGAACAAAACATGCAAGAATCATAATCTTTTGTTGGTCATAGAGCTTATTTTCTGCAATAATCTAAAATCCAATGGAAGAATCTTGGGTTTTTGTCACAGGAACCAGGGTGATGCTCACTTCCGGGTTGGCCTACAAAAGTACGTCATCACTGCGGCGCAGTTATGGCCCCGGCTCAAACCTACCAACCAATAGTCTATTAAAAAGTGATCAATCACCTGAGATACTAAAAGTGAGGTTTTCTTCAAAAGTTTCATTCCACAATTCCTCACATTTCATGCAAAGACAAACAGAAGAAGGAGCGCTCTGTTTGCGCAGCTCAAATGTCATCCATGTTTGCTCTTCCCTAAGCAGCTGAATCCATACTGAACACAATGGTGCTCACGTCACCAATGGACCTATGGTCTTTTTCGTTCCTATTTTCCAACGTCTTTCCCAGGAAATAAAAGAGGACTGTGGGAGAAAGTAGTATTATGATTAGGAGAGGAATTTCTTAGGGTTAAGGTTTATCGAAGAGGTTTTCAAATGTAATTTTGGTTTGGTAAACTGTAGAACAGGAGCTGCCATTGATGTGAATGCGTCTTCTCCAGAAGCCTGTGGTAATTTGCAGGGTGTATTGTGCTGAGGTCCTCAGCCCTGGCTTGGAGGAGCTCTCATTAATGCAAGAGGCGCTGTGCTTCCTTTGTTGTGCTAATCAGGCACAGATGTGGACACCCAAAACTGCGGGAAATCTCCAGGAGAGTGAACTAACACTCAAGAAAATATATTTATTTAAAATGGAGATAAGCTTGGAGGATTCATTCAAACAAAACGTAATAATAATATCATTAAAAATATAGTAATATAAATTAATAATTAAAGTTGTATTTCTAATTAAACCTCAAAATAAAGCATACCAAGTCAAATGTAAAAACAAACATTTTAAAAATACAGGGCTTCCTGCTGTGGCCTATCTTTTATTTTAAATTAAAATGTAATATCATTCAATTTAAAATTTAATTTAATTTGAAGTGTAAAAATAAATTTAATAAAATACTACAAAAAACATTAAAAACAATATTTAACAAATATTTATTTTTAATGTAAATGAATGTAATAAACAACTCTTAATAACTGTTGTAAATATATAAATAATTAAAGTCAGAATTGTAATTACAGCACTAAACAAGGCATACCAAGACAAAGGTATATATATATATATATATATATATATATATATATATATATATATATATATATATATATATATATATATATATATATATATATCATTATTCTAAATATAAACAAACTAAATAAAGTGTAAAATTTTATTCAGTCATCATTTGAATACCAAGCCAAGTGTATGTTTATTTATGTTTATGTAAATACATTTAACACAAATTTAAATCCAAATAAATGAAACAATAATAAACCATATAAAATCTATTATTAAAACACTCTTTAATGGTAAGCACATGCCTTTTTCAAACAGACAACATTTCAAACATCTTAAAAGCATTCGTAATGTCTTCGCTGGTCCAGTCTCACGCTGGCGCTGTTGAGCAAGACCCTGATGCCGCACTCCAGGTGGCACCTGGTCCCTCCTGTCTCTGTTTAGAGTGTAGGTCCTTTTGTCTCTCAAACCGTGACTGAAATCTCAAAATCCAAACATACCAAAACCTTCACCCCCACAGGGAACCATCCCCCTTTTGTCTCAGGAGAATGTGAAGGCAGTTTGTCTCTCTCTTCTGGAGATGAGTTCAAGAGCGACACGTCACCGAGCGCTACGGTCATGAGAGCGAGATATGGGATCTCCAGAGGGTTTTAAGAGGGTCTTCTTCTCGGCACCCACCCGTGGCTTCCTGGGGCCAGGTGTAGATCAGGGGCGGGAGGGCTTTTATAAGCAAGATTATTGTGTTGTTCTGATCCATACATGCACACCGCAGGCACACCTGTTGCCTGCTGGTCAAAACACTGGAGGGTGGCTTATTGAGATGAACTGCTTCAAGTGCTCAGATCACATCAATCATCATAACTGCCTCCCCTATAAACCAGGTTATTGTAGCAGATATTAACTTCATCAGTTTAGTAAGCAGCAGCAGACTGTGTAAGCAGTTATATCTGGCAAAAGTCAGCTTGAAGCTTTTCAACTCTTTTTTTTTTTACGAGGTGTTGATTTCGTATGGATCATGATTTGTACAGAAACGTACGATTTTTTGCCTTAAATCTAACCATCTAACATCAAATCTAGTGTACGAATGTATCTATATGAATTTAGCCACCAAATCGCAAAATAGTTATGAATTGAAGTGGAAACATTTGATCCTTAGAAAAAAACGTGAAGGTACAGCATAGCACTTTTTTTTAAAGTTGCCAGTCACCACCAGCATTTTTATAATTTTCGCAAAATTTCATGGCCCCCAGAATATTTTGTTGTATGAATATCTGAACATGCAAAATATCAAAAGAAAGAACAGAGCATCTGCTTTTAAACAACAACAACAAAAACGTTTATTCTAGTTTCATGCATTCTTTTTTTATCAACACCTGAATGTGGGTAAGTTTCATAAAAAAGAAAATTTTGAGCAAAAAGCTTAGAAAATCATGTTTTTATAAAAGACTACATACAGATCGGATTCAGAACGATGATCAAAACCTAGATGGATCGACTCCATCAACACCCCTTAAGTTGCACAGTCCTATAGCTTTTCATTTCATTCAGTAATGTTAGGCAGTTTTGATTTATATGCTGTTTAATGTTCGCATAATTTTACATATGCATCTGCTTACATATGATATCTCTTGTTTCTGCTTCTTTTTGTGTTTTGATCAGGAGATTCTGTACTCTTTTAGAAGATAATAGTGGACCCTACTGTATAACAGGGAAAACATGGAAAGCTGGACATTTCTGTCAATGCCGGGGAAACATTGGCTCATAAATGTCGTAAATTTCCATCAAGTGGGGCGTGAGCATATCGCACAAAAACGTAGTAATGAAATCGCACAAATTCATATAAATTAGCCACTAAAGCTGTGTTTCCTCCACACCATACTCAGTCTGTTTGGACCGCAAAGACCGGGGTCTAAATGAAGTTCAGGGTAAAAATTTCCTGCTCACAAGGTAGTACTTTTTCAAAGTTCAGGAACTTTCGGGGGTGGGGCGCTGAACATGGTGATTGGTTGAGTTCACACAGCATTTTATTTCATCCAACATTTTTTAAAGTCTGTTGCGGTGTGCGCAGTAAGAGTTGTTTGCTAATTGAATCAACAATGAAGTTTAAAAAATATGACCAATGGGCCGATGACAAGGTTCAGGCTTTATTAAGTTTATATGTAGAGGACGAAATGCACAGACCTATGTCACTGGACTAATTTGCCAGTACTTTAGACCGCGATGGAAACGCAGACAGCAACAGGTCTGGAGAAAGAAAGATCCTGGGACAAATTGTTCCGGGTAATTTCAGTTGAAACGTTGCTTAATTTGCCGAAACGTAAAATTGTTACAAATTGCCATGAGATTGTGTTGCATTAGTAGCAATGCATAACATTTTGTGGTCAGTTTAGCAGTCTTTATATAAAATTACCTCACAATGCCATTATTAATCTATCAAAGTCAAGCAGTGCAAAAAGGGAAATAACTGGGTTAAAATGCATTCAAGCATGACGACAACTACTGCGGCTACTTGTGTCACTCTACTTGGAGTAGCAAAATCTTCATTCAAAGGGTAAAACTGAAAAAGTAAAGTCTAATCTCAGCACATCCTATTGTTAACACATGAGCCACCATTAAAGGAAACTCTTCACTTTATCCCGCAACAATGTGTCACATGAGAGAAAAGCTGAGAGGTAAACTCAGGGCTCCCCGGACTCCTCAGAAACGACGAGAAGCTCTTAATCAGGCCTAACAATGCAACCTCCAGCTCCTGCTTTCTTCAGCGGCCTGATCTAATAAGCTGCAGAGAACTTTGAGCCGATCCCCCTGGATTACCTCTGAAGATAGGCCACAGCAGGAAGCCCTGGAGAAGAACCCTGGATACTCCTTAATTTAAACCGGGGATGGCGACCCTTTGAACCCCACAAGGCCGGTCCACAAAGGGGGTGGTGGAGCCAACAAAGGATAGTGTGACGTTGTCAAACAGGCTTAATGTCTTCATAAAACACCTTCTTAATGAAAAGAAATCTCAGGAATCTGTCACAAGCAGTTGGAGAGAAGTGATCTCAAGCACATCATCGAGCTAATATTCACTAGCTTGCGTTGATTAATTAAAACAGTCAGTTCTGATCCGGCTCGAACTTCAGCGCTCTTTGATTCCAGCTCAAAAAAACATTCAGTCACGAATGTTGGACGTCTCCAAAGCCTTGGAAGCAGAGAACATTGAGATTTCAAAAACACAGCAAGCATGCCTCGCATCGCAGATAGCCCGAAAAGGCCAGTTTTTCTGAGATCTGGATGATCTGGGAAGATCCAGTTACATATAATTCCAACTATGTTATTTCTCCTTGCGCATGTCTTGATCCCTTTAGCGCAGCTTTATGAACATAAACATGGATTCGGGGTTACTGTCTGGGTGCTCTGTTTCTGTTTTCAGCTGTAATCAATACTCCACCAAATATGGTTTTGTTTCCATGGGGATAACATCTATAGCAATTGGACATAATCCTCAAAAGAAAGGCCCTCAGATGAAAAGCTTGTCAGGGTGAACCAAAATACACACGGGACCTCCCGAGATCATCGCAGCTCGGAACATATTTACAGAGAGTAATCTCTTGATGCTTTCATATGTGCAAAGTTTATCAAAGGGCTGTCCTGCTTAGGCGATGCTTAAATTAGTAATTCTGCAGAATAAATCAGACATGCACAAAAACATGTGTGCGTATGTGCTGAAATTCTTTATAAACACACACGTGTGTGATAGAGACCCAATATACTGTATGTAAGTACCCCGTGATGGCTATATCAGGCCTTGAGTCTGGAGCGAGAGTGTGAATTGCCTCATGACGAGAGCTGTCACACTCACACAATGGATTGTTGTTTTAATGAGACAATGATGCATTCACCTAATTCACTCTCACGGAATTGGAGTTTTGAATAATGATTAACTAACCGAGCCCCTAAACCTGACAAATACACACACGGGAAAATCACAACTCAAATTCTCTCTGAAACATTGATGGTGGAGGAAATAGTCCTAAATGTCCCTTTGCCGTCTATCTATCTATCTATCTATCTATCTATCTATCTATCTATCTATCTATCTATCTATCTATCTATCTATCTATCTATCTATCTATCTATCTATCTATCTATCTATCTATCTATCTATCTATCTATCTATCTATCTATCTATCTATCTATCTATCTATCTATCTATCTATCTATCAAACTGCCCTTTAACATGACTTCTGTGCAACCTTTTGAAGATTTAAGAAAAAAAAATTGAATTCCAAATGAAATATATTTTATTTCAATATATATATTATATTGAGGACTTTCAAAGTTTTTATTTTATTTTTATTTTTACTAAAAATAGGCGCTATATCTAAGGCTGAAATTAAAGTTTAAAAGAAGTCTATGCTCTTTGAACTTTTTCAGAAAGTTGTGAAAAAGAATATTAATTAAGGAGTTTAATTAAAACAGAGACTACATGTGTCACACTCACAATTAACACATATGCTCCTGCTTTAAGAAATCATTCACACATTCTATCAGATTCATCAACAGAGATGAGTTCAGGAAGGTTCATCTAGAGTACCCTCATTTCTAATGGAAAAAAGAGAAAACCAGAAAAGAAAAGAAGAAGAGCAGGGAAAACAGTGGCTGCAGGGATATCCATCTCTGTAAAAACAGCTGGGTGTGGGACCCTTACAGAATATGTTTGGCAGCAGAAGTCAACTTGCATTACAAAGTAGACCTCTATGTCACACCATTGTCTGGCCCGATCCAGCTAATAATTAACACAAACACGAGACAATAGCCTGGGACCAACAAGTGTTGCAGTTAATGAGCGACCAGCCCCACCTTGCATTCACATGCTCTGTTGCTAGGCCGCTCACTTGCTGCAACCCTGGCTAATTATTCACACCGCTGTCTCCCCTATCACAGCCATCAGTGGAGCTGCTCATTAGCATAGTTATGCAAGTATCAATACTTTCAGACTCTTTCAGGCCTCCCAGCTGGCCGAGGCGTAAGGGCCATCCAGCGTATCACTAATGTAATCAGATAAGAAGGAGGTGGGGAGGACAAGAAGAATGTTGCTGTTGATTTGTTGCCAACATGCATTTAGGGAATGTGGTTCTCAGATGCTTTGCATTAGTGGGGGTCTTTTAATTACAATGACCTCCAAATATACGGGATCACTTTTTAAAAATATAAAGCCAGTTTTATGTTTACGTATTTATATTGTGTGAGAAAAATAGCGAATACAATGTCAAATTCGGTAAATGTTATTTCTTTATATATTTATTTGTTAGACAACTTATGTACAGTACTGTGCAAAAGTATTTTTACCCCCCCAAAAAAAAAGGTTTTAACCAGTATTGTCTTTTGATGTAGTGTGTCAGTTTACATTTCCAAACATTCCTTTTGCCATTAATTGTAATAATCCAGTGAGATTTTTGTATGCACAAGGAGTCTGACAACAGCCGGTACACTCTCGGAAAAAAGGTACAGTACTGTCACTGGGGCGGTACCCTAAGGTACAAAAGTGAAAAAGTACATATCTGTACCTTACTCACCCCTAAATGGTACATATTAGTACCTTAAAAGGTACATATCAGTACTTTAAGAGAGTGTATTAGTACCTTAAAGGTACATATTAGTACCTTTTCGGTTTTGTACCTTAGGGTACCGCCCCAGTGACAGCGATGTACCTTTTTTTCTGACAGTGTATGATCCACACAGAGATCTGATCTCACCATGATCAAGTCTGTCTGGGATTACATGCAGAAACAGAAAAAACTGACAGACGAAATCCAGAAGAACTGTGGCAACGTCTCCAAGATGCTTACCTGCAACTACAGCAAAATATATAAATAACTGGCTTAAAAACCTTTTTTCTTTTTTTGTGAAAATACTAACATACCTAAGGCTTTTGCACAGTACTGTATGTACATTAGATATAAAGTCTACACACCCCTGTTAAAGCAGTACAAAAAAAGCTGATTTTGTGATCTTGTAATGTAAAAATAGAAAAAGATAAGTTCATATCTGAACTTTTGCTCGTTTAATGTAAGAACAATGCCACTGAAAACCAAAGTGACACATTTCAGAAAAAAAAAAAAAAAAACAGAAAAAGTATACTGGTATATATTGTTTGTTTCACGATCCGATTCTATTTTGATTCAACATCGATTAATTTTTCTTTAAAGTTGGTACGGCACTATAATACTAAGGATTCAAATGAACTGACTGGTAGGCTACATACATTTCAATTACACAAAATTAAGTTTGTATGATAATAATGCTATAATAATAGGCCTAAAATGTTTATGACATAATCATAAACATTGATATTTCTTTTAAATATCAACATTTAAATGGTGGCTATCATAAAACATGATGGATTCATTTAAACATACATTAAATATTGAAGAACAGGTTAACCTAAGTAAAAACAGTGAATATGCAATATAGTGCATACTTTAGCTCCTCTCTAGAGTTAATTTTTTTGTAGCTGACTAAGGAGTTTTTAAACATTGAATGGCTTTTCTGAAGTAAATGTAACATTACATGACATACAAGTTGTTTTATTGACGCCTTTCCGCTTTTGAAACTGATTGAGAGATTACATGACAAGTTGTACTGTATCTTTCATTGAAATAAATAATGAATACAGAAATAAACATGAATGAACATCAGAAGGTATGTTGAAAGACTTTTAACATACCTTCTGATGTTCATTCATGCTTATTTCATGCTGTAACTTAGTAAAGCAGAAGAGTTGATCGGTTCATGTTCAAGTGCACAACGTTCTGTCACAGCATATTAAAGAGCGGCAAAGCGGTATGGTTTGAATTTCATAATGAAATTGACAGAATTTGAAACTTGAGAATTCGTTTCATATCAGTAGTAACAAAGCTCAAATCTTATTGTGATTTATTGGGTGGAAAGATCGATTCTTGATCAATATCGGTTCTTAAAATGAGAATGATTAAAATCGAGAAATCGATGTTTGTAACCCAGCCCTCCAGAAAATAATATAGTAATATAGTATTAATAACATAGTATACAAATGTCAAATGTCAAAAATGTCAAAAAAGTTTAACGTTGAATGTTCAATATTCGCAAATTTAGGGACCGTCTCTAAAGTTACATATGACATTGGTGTAGGGGAGCATGGGGCACAACCTAACGCGGGGTTAGTTGTAACACACATGGTTTTCAATGGAGTCAATGTTCAGAAATTATTCATTATTATTATTATGTTCTGAACTCTGCTGTATAGCTGTGTTTAGCGATGTGTTTGTTGTCAAACTCAAAAATTCATATATTTTTAATGATTAAAAAAATGCCATTATTTTATTTTTAAAAAGTTAATAATTGTATTTTACTGACCAAATATTTTAGTTTGTCTTTTTTTTTTTTTTTTTTAGCTGTCATATGGTCATGTTACAATGTGCCCCTCATATGTTACAGTGTACCCCACCTATGGGGCATGTTGTAACATTTCACTTCCATTCTTTCAGGGTAAATAAAGAAAAAAGTATTAATGAAACAAAACCACATAATTGTACTAGACGTGCAAAATTAATGTGGGAAAAAATAAATACTCTGAACCCCAAGTGGATTTACACAAACTGAGACTCAAAAAGCGTTAGGTTTAGACTCTCTCCTTCACACACGTTTCTTACTTCAATAGCATTTGAAGAGAAAGACTTGCAGTCATAAAATCAACTGTAAAGTGTTTAGGTGTACACACCTTTTAGATTTTTGATATTTAATAAAATAATTGTTTTCCCCCACTAGATACATTGTTCCCTTCCTGCGTAGAAAGGGTCTGAAGTGCACACATTTCATGATTGTTTTGATGTGTTTTATGATCAGTGTGTCATACATTACTGCACTTTATCGCTTTCAGGATTGCCATTAACATGCAGAGATGATCAAGACAGGGTCAAAAGCTTAAACCAAACTGTGAGTAGCAAAATACCAAAATAAATACTTTTAATACTCTGAATATGCTTTAAAAGTGTACTCTGGTGTAATGCCATTTTGAAGTCATCTCTTAGAGTTTGAACTGTAATACAGTAACATCAACGCAGCCTCTTGCACAAACATTTGCTTGTAATTGTGTCTGTGTTGCCCAACACCAGTAACATGAGTGAACTTTGGACCCACCTGCATCCCACTGGGCCAAACAACTAGTTAGAATAATGTATTATAAACATCAACACTGGCTATCAACATACATATGTGATTGGAACTGAGGGTGTTTTCATTGGAGGGAAACTCAATAGTGAGTGGTAAAGATGTTGTGTTTTCAAGCCAAGGATTCCTTGCATAGTTGCGAGTGATGTGAAATTATTAATGGCTGAGGTCGTTGGTGTTCTTCCCAGTGTGCTGCCCTCTTGTTTGTGAGCTTGTCAAGAATTGGCGTTTACAGCTTCAGTTTTTCCTGTTTTTTGTACATTTGAAGACTTCAGATGCAAAAGCCTCTAAATCCGTCTGATGTTTATCTTTAAAATAAGCATTTTTGTCAGGCTCCTATGTATAGGTTTCTACCTAAGTACCGGTACTTCTGAATGGGCTGAGGCTGGGATTTAGCGGGTTTGAAGTGAAAGTATTTTATGAACTTATACTATATGTGGAGAACCTTCTCTCAGAATCGTTCTCTCATTTTTGACCAAAGTGGCTTTTAGAGGCTTTTGCAGCTGAACTCTTCATTTGGACTTTCAAATCTAAAACGTGGAGAATCTGCTTTGTGTGCAACAAGTGGGCAAAAGCAGTTGCTTCTTATATTTTTTCGAGGTCTAAACACTAGATATAATCATGAAATAAGTTGTGTACATGATTACCCTGGTCAGCCAAAGCTTTGAGGAGAGAGTTCTTTTGAGGGGACGGTTAGAAGTGGATCTGCAGGGCAACGGAGAAGCTCCAGATAATAGGCTTTAATGGGGCATTCACATTCAGCAGGCTATAACAAAGACCAGGCAGTGGGATTTGGGAGAGGGGCCGATTGTTACTCCAGAGTGCTTTAATTCCTGACCGTGGAGACAAACTGAGGACGATGGTGGGGGAAAATCTGGTATTGTTCGGGGGAATGTCAGCGGTTTTTAAGAGAGGCCAGAGGATCAAGTTAAAAAAAGTAAGAGATAAAGAGACAGAGGGAAAGAGCGGGATGGACATGTGAGATGTAGAAGGAATAGGAGAAAAGACAGAGAACGCAAGCTTTTCAAAATGCAGAATCTCTCTTTTATTCACCCAAGTGGCAGAAAGGCAGCCGCTCTGCCCAGCGTGCCACAGCGCACTTGTTCCTAAAGAGCTGGAGGGTGGCATTGGGC
>CM031963.1:23737636-23815136 GCA_018749465.1 Paracanthobrama guichenoti | reverse complement strand
GTAAAAGAATCCCAGTATTTTCTTGAGCCATAAACAGTGCTACCTGATCCTTCCAAAGCCCTGAGGCTCGGAAGTGTAAATCTGTCTGGCCCAGTGCCAGTAACAGGGGCTTGTGGGATGCTAGGAGTGTGTGTGTGTGTGTGTGTGGGGGTTGACGATGACGACAAGATGGGTACATTTAATTGTACAAACACTGTGTTGTCTAGATTTTGTACCTGCCAGGGAGGTATCCGATTATCTCCAAGAGCTATTAAGACTTACACAGATCTGGCTCCCAGAGTTTTTGTGTGTGAAAAAGCCTCATGTATACAAATCAGAGGATTTTTTTTTTAAGTCACAGGATTACCCGAAAGCTTTATGTGGCATTTTATGTTGGGCTGTTGATATGCTCAGCCGGAGTGCACCGTTCTGAGATCCAGGGAATGAAGGGAAAAGGTGTAGACCCTTGTCAATGCTGGGGCAAAGTGTTCATTAAAAGCATCTTTGTCTGAACACTTGTGAGCTACATACAGTGCTAGGAAGGTGATAAAGGTTGGAAAACCCTGTGGTGCAGCCCAACAATGCCCCACTAAGTTCCTGCCAGGAGAAATTAAAGTCATTTGACAACTGTAAGACTTTAATGGGCCGAGCCACCCAGGCACGTGAGAAATGCAGAGCTAAAAGAACAAGAAGAGGCAGAAATGAACTTGTTGAAGAGGAAGTACAAATACAAGCATCTCATAGTAATAATTTGATTTATCTACAGCTAATAAGTTATATAATTCCTTGTATATACAGAAATAACACTAGAGTCTTGGATTCTAGTGGTTATAATAAAAGTATTCACAAGACCTCAAAGTTTCAAAAAGCAAAAGTAGTTTTCCATTAGTCCATTAGTAGTGCGATACATCAAGATTGCAAATTGCCCTCTTAAGATAAACCTTATGATAAATACTAAACCTAAAAATGTGGACTGCATGCCCCTACAAAATGTGGCCTCAAGAGGCATATTTTCATGTAAAGTTTGCCAGTTGAGCCATTCAGCCTATTTTTAGTGACCGCATGTGTTTGTGTGTTTTGTTTAGCTTGTCCTTTATTTTCCTGCTGACCATTCACACCCTCTTCAGGGTCAGATACGGGCCAGGCCCTAGTTTTATTCAGTGAAGTTCATTAGTGTGTTGGTGGAAGAATGTTATGCTTCAGTGCTGGAGGTGACATTGCTTGGTTAGGGGGCGTTCTTCACTCAAATGCTCAAAATCACATTCACCTCCGGGCCACAAGGAACACTGCTGTGAAGTCAAAGTTAGGTCACTCTCAGCTGAGAATTGTGTTTCTGTTCTCTCTTTTGTTTGTGGCTTTGTTTGCCTGATTTACTCCAAAACAGTGGTGATCTCTGTGAGAAAGGCTGTAGTTAGCAATTAGCGAGAAGCTATGTTAATTAGATGTGTTTATTAAATGTGGTTTATTCCACAGACTAATTACGGGAGTAGTTGTTCAAAACCCCCTTTTCTCCGTTCCGCCAGATATCCGAAGTTTCTCGACCAATTCTTATTCCTGGATTTCCTGAGAATGCTACTGTGTTAGTTGGGGGACCTGTGAAGCTGGTGTGTAAACTCCACCAGCCAGCCTCAACACGTCTCCAGTGGTTCAAGAAGGACAGCAATCGCCAGGGGCCTGATGGATCACCACTTCTTACAGCGCTTACGGTGAGAAAGTGATTTAAAGATCCTCTATTATGCATATTTTCTGTCTTCTGGAAAGAGGGAGTAATGTTACATTTGTTTCCCCTGCAGCCTCTTCTTGAGAATCTCTCCAAAGTCAACATTCTTCCTTTAGTGAATGTCTCCGTAGAAGATGCTGGAGAGTACGTATGCAAGGCAGAAAACTCAGTTGGTCAAACTACACGCTCTGCCTGGCTGGAAGTCTTATCAGGTAACCCATATATCATCTGATAACATCTAACCTTCTCATCTTCAGGGCTGCTATCATTCACTGACAGGTCAGCCATTGGCGTTATATTGCTATGAAGAGCATCTTATGAGTATTTAGTTGGACAAACCACATAATGCAGTTAAAAGGTCACAGCTAAGGTGTAGGCTTCAGCTTAGCGTGATGGTGGTGCCATTAACAACTTTGTTTTTCATGTTTTGTCCAAGTAGTTTCTGAGGAGCCAACTGAGGAAACATCAGAGCATCTACTTCTAGAGCTTGGAGATGTACTAAAACTCCGTTGTGACACCAATCGTCCTGGAGCTGTCCAGTGGTTCAAGGGTGGTGTACGGGTTCAACACAATGCTCGTATCCAGATAAGGGCAGCAGTCATGGAGATTACAGATGTCACCTATGAAGATTCAGGAGTGTATGTGTGTATGCTGCGTGGCACCAAAGAGGCTCTACGCAACTTCACTATCACAGTGGCAGGTAGGTTCTGCCACATGGTGACCGTTAAGAAGATTTGTAGTCTTCATTTTGAATCTTCATCTAATAAATTGAACACGTAATGCTCCTTTGCAGATGCTGTAGGATCAGGAGATGATGATGAGGACAATGGTATTGATGATGCTGGTCCTGAGACCGAAAATGACCAGGTCTACATCTCCAGAAGTTAGTGTTCATTGCAACTACAAATTCAGTGTTTACTTGCGTTTCAGTTTTAGAGTAATAGCTTAAAATGTACCATTGCTTTTTACGTTTTAGCACCATATTGGACTCATACTCAAAGAATGGAGAAGAAGCTCTACGCAGTCCCAGCTGGAAACACTGTCAAATTCCGCTGCCCTGCCACAGGGAACCCTCTTCCCACCATTCGCTGGCTAAAGAATGGCAGAGAATTCAGAGGAGAGCACCGGATCGGAGGCATCAAGGTGAGAGATTGACATATCAATGACTTGAACTTTTCAAAATCTTGCAATAAATATCAGCACCACCTCATGCTTTACACATGACCATTTTGTGTTCATAGTTACGACATCAACACTGGAGCCTGGTCATGGAGAGTGTGGTTCCCTCAGACCGTGGGAACTACAGTTGTGTGGTGGAGAACAAATATGGGTCTATTGCTCACACCTACCTCTTGGATGTGTTGGGTAAGAGGGCTTTTGCTTGCCTGCTCTAGACAGCCGCCTGGCTCCATGAGGAGCCATCGCAGGTCTGCCATGCTTAGCAAGTGTCAGAGGCAATAAGCATCAAATCAGTGTGATCCTGTACCAGCAGCTCAGTGGCGTCACATAGTGAGACAGGCACCAAATGCACCTCTGAGAGAGCCACAGGGCACACTGCTGCACCACAGGCACCAGGGTTCACCCGAGGCTCTACATGTCTATACAGATATTTAAGAACTACTCTGGAAGAGGGCAATAAATATCATCACAGCAGGGGAATGCGGGTTGGGGGTTGGCATCAGTCTGTGGGTACGTGCCTGGAAGCACTGTGGGTTGAGGCGTCCAGACCAATTTTCTACCTGACCTGTGACAGACCTGTTTGTTAAGAGTCCGGCGTGGGGTCAACTGCTGTGTCCTAGCAGACGGGGGGAAAGAACAGGGAATAAAGAGCCCATCAACTTCAAAGCGACCCAATACATGGGCCTGGTTCTAACAATTTCTCAATGGAACTAATTAGTGAGCGTTGATCAGCTTTGGAAGTGCCACTTGTCTGGAAGTGTTTTTGCCTTAGACTATCTTCAAATGCTCTTGAATGTAAACTTTCATTGGTAACATTATTTTTTGGCTGTCGAGAATTTTGATAGAATTGTATAGTATCAGAGTACTGAACCTTATGATTTCTTCTTTCAGAACGCTCTCCACACAGGCCCATCCTTCAAGCTGGTCTTCCCAAAAACATTACAGCTATAGTGGGTGGAGATGCCCAGTTCCTGTGTAAAGTTTACAGTGATGCCCAGCCTCACATCCAGTGGCTAAAGCACATAGAGATGAATGGCAGCCGTTATGGGCCTGATGGCTTTCCTTATGTGAAGATCGTGAAGGTATTTAGCAATTACACTTTCTGGAGGTAAATCACATTGTCAGATCAGTATGGAATGAATGAGCAATAAATGGTGATTGTTTCTTCCACCTTCTCAGACAGGAAGCTTGAACATGTCTGAAGTTGAAGTCTTATATCTTACCAATATTACAATGGAGGATGCTGGGGAATACACCTGCTTGGCAGGAAACTCTATTGGATTCTCTCATCAGTCTGCTTGGCTTACAGTCTTATCAGGTAGATTTGTTTGTATAGACTCATTGACAACACAAATCATAAAAAGAACTACAAGTAATAAAAAACGTATCAATTCCACAGAGGAGGACGTGGCCAAGGAGATGGACCTTATGGAGGCCAAGTACACTGACATTATCATCTATGCATCTGGCTTCCTGGCACTGGTGATGGCCATAGTTATCGTGGTCCTCTGCCGCATGCAGGTTCATCCCAGTCGGGAGCCTTTTGATACGCTCCCAGTGCAGAAACTTTCCAAATTTCCTCTACGCAGACAGGTAAGATGAGACTTCTGAACAGACCTCATGATAATTCCCCAAGAACATGGTATTCAGCAAAGCATTCTGGATTCTAATCCTGTGTGTTTTGGACCCTATCACAGTATTCTGTGGAGTCCAATTCTTCTGGAAAATCAAGTGCGTCACTGATGAGGGTGGCTCGTCTTTCCTCCAGTTGTTCTCCAATGCTGGCTGGAGTTATGGAGTTTGAACTGCCTTATGACCCTGACTGGGAGTTTCCAAGAGAGAAGTAAGTTGTACTAGCAACCAAAGTTGTAAAAGATGTTTCCTTTTATATGATGGTGAGCTGACTATTTATTTGAATCTCTTGTGCTAGTTTGACTTTAGGGAAACCACTTGGAGAGGGCTGTTTTGGTCAAGTGGTGAGAGCTGAGGCTTATGGGATAAACAAAGAAAATCAAGATCATGCGGCAACTGTAGCTGTTAAAATGCTAAAAGGTACTTATATACCTATTGTACATATTCAATGTTGAGTATTTCTGAATTTCAGACTAAGAAGGATTTTGATGTAATTTTTTTTTTTTTTAGATGATGCAACTGACAAAGACCTGGCAGACCTCATCTCTGAGATGGAGCTAATGAAGGTGATGGACAAGCACAAGAACATCATAAATCTTCTTGGTGTTTGCACACAGGATGGTAAGTTATAAACACAGTGACAACTCATAGTTGTACTAACTTAATTTGGACATTTGACATCATCTCAATTTATATTACTGAATCAGGTCCACTGTACGTGCTGGTTGAATATGCGTCTAAGGGTAGCCTACGGGAATACCTTCGAGCACGTCGACCTCCAGGCATGGACTACACCTTCGATGTGACCAAGGTTCCTGAGGAACAGCTCACCTTCAAAGACTTAGTTTCCTGTGCCTACCAAGTGGCAAGAGGCATGGAGTACCTGGCCTCCAAAAGAGTAAGTTGCTTGCAGGGCTCAATTAGCTTCATTTTGAAACCAGCCCCCCTGCATCTTATCAACACATCCCTTTGTCTGACATGTGATGCCAAGCATTCCTTAGTGGAGTGGTGGTGTGTCGTGTTTACCGCTGTGTCCATCCTGTCTCTGTGGGCTTTGTCCTTTTTAGCACTGCCATAAATCTGTTAGCAAGCAGGCGCTTGGACCCGCCTGTGCACTGGATCGTATTACTAGCTTTTTGTGGCCTGCTAAGAATGCAGTCGTCTGAAACCCCTCCATTAAGGGCCACAAACCAGGGGCCTTTTTCGTCCTTTTTTTCAATCCTCAAATACCACTTCTATTTAAAATGAAAACCAAAATAAACTTAATGACATGCATTTACATCAGCAAGTAGCTCTGTGTTGTTTTTCTGTGAAGTCCAAGTCTATTTAAAGTTAGGCTTGTTTAAACTTTTGCAAATGTTGCTTGCTATATGTTGATTTAGACAGCAGACCTCATATAGAAAGTAGTTTGTAATTTCTGTTTCATCTGGTTTGCGGGAGCAAAACGCTAGCCTCTCTGTGATCATGATTATCTACTTACCAGAAGCGGAAAAGAGTCTGTGAAACATTGTTTGTGTCATTTTATCTAAAGAGAAATCCCTGTTTTGGCTTTCAGTGCATTCACAGAGATTTAGCAGCAAGGAATGTTCTTGTGACAGAAGACAATGTGATGAAAATCGCAGATTTTGGTTTGGCAAGAGGAGTGCATCAGATCGACTACTACAAAAAAACAACCAATGTGAGTAACAGTTCTATTCAAGGCTTGCTTACATCTGTAGCTAGCTGTTTTTTTGGTCTTTTGAAGACATCATATTTGTAAGCAGGCCTGCATGCCCCTGTTTGATGCCTTAATGCTTTGAAAGACAGATGTGTAATGTGTCCATACTGATTGTCAGACAGCTTAATAGAAGATAATTGGGAAAAGGGGGGCGGGGATTAGCGAAAGAGTGGGCAGTCATATTTTTGTGGATCAAAAGGAAGTGGAGTGCTTTGGCTCTGCCTGTGTGGCAGCTAACTGTCCCACTCACAGCCCTGTTGTTTCCAATTTCAGGGACGTCTGCCAGTGAAATGGATGGCACCAGAAGCCTTGTTTGACAGAGTCTACACACACCAGAGCGATGTGTAAGTCTGGCTAATAATTGCAGCTATGCCAAAGAATCCGCTGAGCAGGGATCCCCCTGGCTGGAATGCCGCTCTGTTCAGATTAACCAGAACGCACCAGTATAGTCTAATCCTGATTTGATGGTGGACGTTTTAATGACTAAAATATGCTCTCAACAAGAGGATTGAATTAGCACGGCTCAAGCTGATTATCCTACATGGTGCACTGACACTGACATTTTTGGACTCTTGCTTTCGCAGTTGGTCTTTTGGAGTTTTGATGTGGGAGATTTTCACACTGGGGGGATCGCCGTACCCTGGGATACCGGTAGAGGAGCTTTTTAAGCTGCTGAAGGAAGGTCATCGAATGGACAAACCTTCCAACTGCACCCATGAACTGTAAGCATCAATCTGTTCACCAAAAACACGTTTCATTTCAGTCTTCAAGGTGATTATTACTTATATTCAAATTGCTTTTATAGCTACATGAAGATGAGAGAGTGCTGGCATGCGGTTCCAACGCAAAGACCAACATTCAAACAGCTTGTGGAAGAGCTTGATAGGGTGCTGGTGTCCATTTCAGATGAGGTAAACACCTATTTCAACAACAGTTTGACTCCCACAAGATGTTGTTTTGTATCCAAACCTCTAAACCATTTGTATTTTTACATTTTCAGTACCTGGACCTATCCACCCCTTTCGAACAGTACTCCCCATCTTGTGAGGACACCTCCAGCTCTTGCTCTTCAGACAATGATTCAGTGTTTACCCATGATGCTATGTCAACTGTCCCATGCCTCCTTGGCTACCACGATGTGCGCTCTCGGATGGACCTCAAGACAACGATGCGATAGGCCTTTTTTGCTCAAGCTTGTGGACATCAGATGTCGCTATAAAAAGGATTTTCACCTTTGTTGCTGTGCCTAAGAACATTATAACGATGCTTGGCACTATGACACTTGGTGATGAATCATTTTCACTCTCATACCATCAGATTTTTATTAGAGGACTGGTCATGAGCTTTTCTTTAAAGTTTTTATTGAATGGATGCTGCTAGATGTAGAAAGCATTGGATCAGCATACACAGGAGCGTTTTCAAACCAGAATTTCTTAAAAAAGAGAACATTTATTTTGATATAAAAAGCGAATAGCGTTGATAAATATAAATCTCTCTCTATATAAAATTATTCTACATTTTTTATTTAAAAAAACTGTCTTAAATCTCAGGATCTTGCATGTTGTAGTGGCAGCAAAGTGCCTGATTTTTTGATTTCCTGTGAATATCTTAAAATATTTTTATGTACATATCATTACAGAAGACAATTACATTTTATAAATTATTCTAAATGATATAAAGTGAAGGTGTTACTTAGGTGAAGAAATTATGTAAATCTGTTCTGAAGCTATCCATGAACAATTTCATCAACACATTTACAATAGCTATTGTTCGCTGCTCGTACCATTGTACACTGTCAAGGCTAAACCTCTGAGCACTCAACTTCCTGTTGTTCTGTTCATTTCATGCCTCGCCGTTGGGTAAGCATGGTTTGTCGTGGTCTTCTCCCCGATCATTCACCCCATTCAAACGGAGACATTGCGTGGACCAGCAACGCTTCCATTGTCAGTACTGTACGCAAGAAAAGGACTCGCCCGAATGTGAAATGCCTTGATATTGATTGATTTCAAATGGTGAATCCTCCATTGTTTGGCTGTAACCTTTTAACCACCCCGGTTTGTTTGCGGGTTCCAGGCATAGGCCGAGGTGGACAATGGTCTCATGCAGCTGTAATGTGTGTGACTGCTGGCCAGGGTGATTGGGGGGCTGTCTAAGGCCTGTGTGCAAATGAGAAAGCCCCTTATTATGCTAATGGCTCCAGCTGCCCATCTTTATCCTGCACTATCTTTTAATATACAAATGCTAATGCTGGCCTTTCTAAACAAACTCAGCAATGTCCTTCAGGGAATGCAAAGCCTCATCCCACAAGCTGATAAGAAGCCAATGTCTTTTCTCAAGTTAATTTACCCAGTACTTTGCATTCTCAGCCAGGGACGCTTCCCTTTGGGCACATTCTGGGACAATTGGTGGTTGATTTCCCCAATGAGAGCAAAATTATTCAATTTCAATTTATCATGAGAGCTCGAAATCCTCTTTTCAGGCAGCTACAGTGATGTTTGACCTCTAAATGAGAAATAAACTCTTAAGCAATCCACGACACCTCCAGAATTGTAAGAGCACATTCTTTGTGTACAAAAATGAGTACAAAGAATTATAAACCACATGACATTCCATTTGTGTATTCCCCAATGTAACAATCGATGTTATTATAAATTTCCTCAAAAGAATTATTTTAGAAATATTTAATTTATTTGTTTATTGGTTGTTTTATATTAAATAAAGTATAATTTAAAATACTGAGCCATTTTTGTGTCTTGTTTCTGTGAATCTCTAGCTAGGCTTATAG
The DNA here is from genome assembly GCA_018749465.1 of Paracanthobrama guichenoti. Taxonomy (NCBI): domain Eukaryota; kingdom Metazoa; phylum Chordata; class Actinopteri; order Cypriniformes; family Gobionidae; genus Paracanthobrama; species Paracanthobrama guichenoti. Next base: position 23,806,124 of record CM031963.1, on the reverse strand, counting down.
CCATTGGGCTTGTGATGGGTAGGTTTAGCGTGGGAGTTGGTTTTTAATTTCTGATCAAATGTTTATTTTTATTTAATGAGGCCATTTGTTCCATGAACATCAGGTCAATGCATTCTTTTCACACAATTCTTTGTTTGTATTTCGTCTGCTTTAATCATGCAGATTGACTTTCAGTGTCACCATATAAATTGTCTAGACGCATATCTACTGCATCACTTACTTATCTCTCATGTGTAACAAACCATTATGATTATCGGGACAACTATCACTACAGTCCACATGTGTCTGTCTCTCTGTGGAGACAATCTCAGCCAGCTGGTGTTGGTTAGATAAGAGTTTGTCCACCATGGACTATAGGCGTCTCTCATCTTTGTATGTCCTGCATGTTTAGCCAAAGGGCAAAGGCCCAAACCAGCCTACCAAATGCCATGTACTGCATCAAGTTCTGGCTTCATACTTCATTTTTTTTTTCATAGATTGACCAGATGTCCATGTTATCCGGGGACAGTCCCCGATTTTGTTGGCTGGTGCTGTCCTTGGAAATATCCCAGCCAAAATATACTAGAATTGTCCTTGTTTTTTTTTGTTTTTTAGTTCATAGGCAATTCATTTGAAAATGAAGTAACTTCAATGATGCAAGTTTTCACTGTCTTTCAGAATCTGTCAGAAGCGGCCATTTTGTCTTTGGTGATTGAAAAATTTGACTTAAACTGACCCAATTCAGTCAAACAGTACATCTAATCTGTGTCTTTGTTTCAAATCATCCAAGCAAGCATGTGTTTCAAGCCAACTTTTGATTTGCGTGCATCATCCCAAAACCATATTTTCTTCTATCACTGTTCTGGTGTTACTCATTAAAAAAATTGCTTCTTATGCTGATTGTTGGTTGGCAGTAAGAAGTTGAGGTCATTGTCTTCTCCTTTGAGTGTTTGTGTGTGCACTGGTTTGAGGATTAAATTATGAGGTTATAATGATTAAATTACCTAAATTATGAGGATGCAAAGTCCTTATATTGTGTTGTGCATTCAGGTTTCGGGCCATGGCCTCTACATTATGATGACATGCCGTTATCCTTGTAATTCAAAACGCAAAGTAAACATACTAAACGATTTTTCATTAAAAATAAAAATGCAAATAATTTTTCTGTGATGGGTAGGTTTAGGGGTAGGTTTAGTGTAGGGGGATAGAATATATGGTTTGTACAGTATAAAAACCATGACAGACTAATCTATTTTATTATGATCCAGTCTTATAGCCAGACAAGCAGTTACTACCAAATGTAACTGAACGTCTTTGATATTCCATGCATTTATCCAAGTTCAGGGTATATAGTTAATCAATTCAAGCATTTGAACCCATGACCGTAGCATTGCTAGCAGCACTTTGCCCTAAATAAATGATGGTATATGAATACAAACCATCTTCGAAAAGTGAACTTTTGTAATAATTACATTTTTAAATGATCTTGCATACTTTAATGAAATACAAAATCACATGGAAAGTACTTCATTATAATAATATTTTTTTTTTTTTTTTTAAAGACTTTAAATATATTTTAAAGACAACAGAAGTAATTATGAAATTACACATAAAGATGCACTTAAAGGTGCACTGTGTAAATTTTAGCAGCATCTAGTGGTGAGGTTGCGAATTGCAGCCACCCACTGCTCACCCCTCCCTTTCGAAGCACATAGAGAAGCAACGGTGGCCGACACAGGATAAAGATGCCGTCGTCAGAGAGTAGCTAGTGCTCTGTAAAGCAGTTTGTCCGTTTAGGGTTTCTGTAGAAACATGGCGGCGCAAAATGGTGACTTCACTGTAAGGGGACCCACGGTGTATAGAGATGGCTCATTCTAAGGTAATAAAAACAACGGTTCATTATGTATGGTCATTATACTCCACTGAAACCGTAGTTAGGTATATTATATTGCATTTGTCAATAGATCCTCATAAATATTACACACTGCACCTTTAAAGGGATAGTTCACCCAAATGAAAATGCTGTCATCATTTACTCACCTTCAAGTTGTTCCAAAACTGTATAAATGTTAAATGAAGATATTTTGAAGAATGCTGCTAACCAAACAGATCTCGGGCCCCATTGACTACCATTGCATTTAATTATTAAGTGACGAAAAACACTAATAAAGTATATTACTTCCGTAATAAGTTTGCTAAAGTGTACTTTTTCACAAGGGAAATCAAAGTACTGTTATGATCTGATACCACTGCTTTACCATTGATTCCTATAAGTGTTTTGAACTGATACATATTCCTTTACATACACGTGTAGCCCTGAAAAGTATACATACTCAGGATAAACAACTGATATGTTACTGCAACATGGCACCATTTGTCAATCTTATTATCAAAACCTCTTGAGGAGTGACATTGCTAAAGAGCAAAGTAATAACAGAATGTATGCCGATGGAAATATCTTATACTGGGCACTATGTCAATGTCATTTTTATCTCCAGATACCAGTGTGTAGAGCAGTAAGGCCAGCCAGAGTAATTATGTAGCAATTACTTTAGAATATTACATCAGCTGTTTTCCTTCCTGTATCCTGTTCCAGTTAAGGTCACACACTTATAAAATCTCTCTTAATCTGGACACATTCCCTCACATACTTGAAGAAAACATTAGACTCATTCACAAACCTAATTTCTCTTGTTATAGAATATTTAATCTTGTATAATTTGTCACTGTTACACACGTGATGTAAGGACTCGTTACAGTTGAGTCATGCTAACCGTCCAGCAGGTCAAAGTTAATGTTCAACCGCTTAGCCTTCAGCCCAGTGCTACGGACGAGAGCACAATGGCTTATCTGTGTGTGTGTGCGTGTGTGTGTGTGTGTGTGTGTGTGTGTGTGTGTGTGTGTGTGTGTGTGTGTGTGTGTGTGTGTGTGTGTGTGTGTGTGTGTGTGTGTGTGTGTGTGTGTGTGTGTGTGTGAGTGTGTTTTCTCTTTCTCTCTATCTGCTGATCAAGGGAAGTATTTGAACACTTGTCTATACACAGAGCCTCTGTGGATAATGCCTAGAGTGTGTGAGGCCAGGAAGTGTGAAGGGTAAACATCCCCCAGTAAATGGCGCCATTTTATTTTGGCTCTTCCACACAGGTTTGGACTTCTTCATTTAAATGGACTGTCAGAACTGGCCTGGCAAACGTCAGAGTTTATGTTGAAGATATATGGCTGCTGGATTATAAAGTGGAGTTTGACATTCCACCTAGTTAAACTTGATGTCAGACACGTAGGCCTATATCTTTCCATGAGCTCTTCAGTACGCTCACTGTAAACGCTAGCATGTTAAATAGGTTCAAATTTGAGTGAACTGCCTTAAAGTGGTCTTCACAATGAGTAAACCTAACAATTTCATTAGTTAACTAGTTTGCAAGTAGACTTTAATTTTGTTATGCTGTTGTTTTCAGTTAATTCTAGCTGAAATTGCTAAAAACAACAAAAGCTAAGGTAAGTATTTATGAGACTGCATTTTTTGATAATGCTGTGTGTACAACTGGATGGAAAGAGTTTATGCGAAAGTAATTTTTTGTGTCTTTGGGAAACATAAGTTCAGTGAGGTAGACAAACTTTTAGTCAACTTTTTTTTGGCATATTTTGCAAAATTTACATTTGGCAATATGGCTCTGTTCTAAATTCTCGTCCTTGAGTACCATGAAAAGCCAAGACAGGGAACAGCAGCAGCTTCTGGGGATAACCTCCCATTTTTTAATAGCAGCGTAAATCCCCATTTAGAACAGCGCATGCATCAATGACAACAGAATGACACTGATTAAGTTAAACACAGTTTAAGGAGGAGCTGGGTTGCAAAGCAGCGTGCAGCAGAAGCAGCCAAGCAGGCAGACTGAACTGAAGCTACGCTTAAGTAAGGCGCCCTGTTTGAGAGTTGCCAATTGAGTGCATAGGAATCGGATCAGCTGATATGGGCGAAGTTGGAATTTTTCCAATCAGCTGATAGCGGCGCTTGACTATGTGGCCTGCCTGAACTAATGCAGAATGCTTGATATAAGTGTTAAGTCTGTCAGGTCAGGTCAGAAAAACTAGAAAACAAACAGTTTTACGAGATGGCAATTTAATTCATACAATGTGATGATGGAATTTTTTTTTTTTTTTTATGTAAGAATGAAGGTTCACCACTAACCCTAACCATCAGGAGATGATATAAACAGGTATGAATGAGACATATGAACTCCAATTCACCGAAATGAAAAATACTTATGAATTGCCATGAGAGTGTGTTGGTGTAGCTGAATGCAGCCTTCATTAAGAAACATTCTACATGTCTTCATGAAAGAATAAATAAATACATTTATGATTTATTTAATTAGAGAAAAGTATTTCTCATACAACAGGTTTACATGCATCAAAGGTCAAAAAACACTTTTTCTCACAATATACATTGCACATCGCTGCATTTTTCAATGATTCTCAAACAACTCGTAGGGTGAATCAGTCTCTCTAAATCCTTCCTTTCCGTGAGATACTCTGCCCTGATTGGCCAGACTGCCAGTCTGTTGCGATTGGTCTACCGCTTACAGCATTCGAAATTACAGTTTAGAAAGCTAAACGTCCATTACCATAAACTTCAGTTCCTCTTCCTAAAGCTCAGCGATCGTACACACTGTAAAGACATTAACGATGATGTCGATTTTACCATATCAATCCGAGTATGAGTCCGAGGATGAAACAGGACGTTTCTCAGTGATACGTTACTCAGTTTGAGGTTCATTATGAGATGTTACAACTGTAATTCCTCACCATCAGCATTAACAAGGGTCAAAGGTCATCAACAAACCCAAAATGTAAAATTTATTGCAATGCACGTGCGGGAACTGTATCAATAGCAGCGCATAGGTTAGCCGAGCACTGACGTGAATGACTCATGCAACATAAACGCTTGTAAAACAAATCTTGCTCCATCCTTTATCTTTACTCAAAGCAGTAAGAACGACAGACAATCTGCATTAATACACAGTTTTAGGTAATAGTGGCCCACAGCTAATTAGCAGAAGTATTTCAGTAAGACAGTAATAACGTGAGTTAGCAGGTTAGCCCAGAAACGTACACAATATAAAACACAAAACTATGTATTTTGAACGTCCGGGAGAAAATATATACATCAATAACTATTCATACCCAGTGTTCAAGAGCAAGCGTTTTGCGAATCCTGTTTTGAACTCTGAGATTTGAGAAGCAGTCGTCAATAAAATGATGTTTTAGGGCTGGTCAAGTTGTTTGCGGGCGGACAACGTACAACATAGACTGCCATTAAGCAAATGTATTTCTAGTGACGTAGAACCGTCCCGCAGTGAGATCTGAATTACCGACGACTCGTATAGACGGTTCAGAGTCTAATGGTTAATAACTTTATTTATTGTCTGCACTTTCGACTTTACAACTTTGCAACTTTGCAGAATGTTTACATTCACAAACAGTTATATTACACACTACATGAAAGGGAATATTCGAAAAACCATAATAGGGGCACTTTAAATGCAATATTACATATAATAGTGTTAATTACTATAATTAATTTGAAGAATAAACATTCATAAATATTAAATATCAAAACAATTAAAATATTTTTAGACAAATATATCTAGGAATTTCTCAAATGTGAGATATTGGCTTCCATTGAGGGCTACCAAGAGCTGAAGGTCCAATACAGGAAACAATATAAATGTTCCACAATCCCTGTCGGCTACAGGATAAGCAGGGAGTCTGCTACACACTGGATCACATATCCTAAAGCTGGACTCTAGGTCATGGACAACAGAAAGCCCTGTAACTAGAGATGCAGGAGGAATCAAGGGGACCTAATCTACAGTCACTGAAAGAAGAAGAGCGCGGCAAAGATGGAAGGAGGGGGAGAAGAGGGATCCATGAAGGTGCGGTGGGCCTCACCAGCGTCTGCAGACCCTCATAACTCCTTCATATTTTTCTGGGGGGTTATTTATTGCTCTGTAATTTCTGAGGTGCTGGGGGAGTATAATTGATTTGGCTTGGATTTCAAGCATGGGAGGAGTGGGATGGGCCCCTGCAATCGGAATAGGGAATCTGGGCCCCTTCACCGCCTCACTTCCCTTCACAGTCTGCCATAATCTCCAAACCAACCCACTTTATCAGCATTCCCACAACAAGACGTGTGACGGCAATTTATCCATGCCAATCCTTTAAACCGGCCCAAACTGTGACAAGTTTTTAATGACCTGGAGTGGCACAGCATAGGGCGACGAGAAAGGGTGGAGGGGTGAATAAATGTTTGTCAGTATCGAATGGCTAAACCAACATGATATGATCTTCCACGCGAGCGCTTTAACTGAGGAGCGACACGCATGCCGGGGGCACAGACTGGGATCCAGCCCAAGACTTTGGAAAATGGCAGCCTTCAATGAAGTGGATCAGAGTGTAAAAGAGCCGGTTTTCAGACACTGAATGTTGAGGCATGACACAAAGTTAAGTTAAGACCAAAATGGGAAATGTCTGCACTTTAATGAAGTGGAAACAGCATTTCAACTCATTAGTGTGTTTACATGAGAAATATAAAAGTCATTTTTAGGCAAGTCAGTCCACTTGGCGAGTTGATCTTGGCAGCCAATAAAATTAGACAAAAGTGCTATAATTTAGCTTCTATGGCTAAAATGTCATATATTGCAGATTAGTCTAGTAATACATGTACACTGTAAAAAATATTGTTGGTTTAACTTAAAAAAAGTAAGTAACCTGGTTGCCTTAAAGTTCATTGAAATAAAAATAAAAATGAGTTAATACAATGAAGGAAATGGGTTTAATAAATAGAAACTCAAAATATTATTGTATCTGAACCCCACAAATAAAAAAATAAAAAATATTGTGATAAATCATGAAAATAGCACAATTTGGCATGTTTCACTGCATTATAACAAATAAAACAATTACGCAATATGCTTACAAAATCTTGTAATACTATTTGAATAAAGGGTGATGTCAGTTCTCAAAAATGTTCATTGTATTAACTCACACTTTTAATTTCAATGAACTCAAAATTTTAAGGCAACCAGGTAACTTACTTTTTAAATATTTTAGTGTATGTTCTAAACCAGAGGTTTTCAAACTGGGGTCCCGGCCCCCAAAAAAGTTTTTGTTTTTATTCTGCTATCTAAAGACCAGTGTTGTTATCGTTAACAAATGCTAAAACATTTTTTTTTTTTTTTTTTAATTAAATAAATAAAGCTGAAATGAATCAAATATAAATATTAGATGAATAACTTAAACTAAACTGAAATTAGACATTTTGCCTTGCCAACTAACAGAAATAAATTGAAGTACTAAAATTACTAAAATATAAATTAATAAATTATAAATATATAAAAAAATTAAAGTATTGTATAGTATAAAAATATTTTAAAAAGTGTTTCTCTGTAAAGCTGCTTTGAAATCATATTTATTGTGAAAAATTTTGCACAATTTGAATTGAACCGTTTCTCTTCAGATTATTACATGTAAAATTACTATAACTGAGTGGAAAAAATATACACAGTAAAATTTATTATAATTTTTAGTAATAGTAATAAAATATTTTAATCATTTTTGGCAATATACCTTTTTATTATTTACTTTTATTTATTTCACATTTTGCAAACAACATGTTGTCTAATAATAATGTTGTCTATCATGCTTGATATTTTTCTCACACTTTATAAGCAGACCTATACATACATATTTGGTAGAACTTTATTTTGATGGTCCACTTTAGACATTCTACCAACTACAAGTAACTTTGCAACTACATGTCAACTAACTCTCATTAGTATTAATAGACTCATTGCCTAATATCTGCGAACACGTTATTTTGATGCTCCCCAATAATTCTACTGACTATAAGTAACTTTGAAAGAAGACAATGCAACTCTCTCCCAGTCTTTAATTACTACTAGCCCAAACCCTCACCTAACCTACCTGTCTACTAACAGTCTACTAAAACTCTAATGAGAGTTCATTGACATGTAGTTGCAAAGTTACAATATACAAAGAATATACAAAGTGGACCATTGAAATAAAGTGTAATAGAATATTTTTAAGGATGGGGTCCCTTGCAAGAGGGTTTATCAAATTCGGCCTTATACATCAAGAAAGTTTGAAGTGTGTTTAAGATGTCTTAAAGACCAAAGGACTGGTTAATTGTCTCAAATGCATGTCTCCTTGTATCTCTGCAAATATCCAGACAAAGTAAGCCAGGGTAAGGCTTTATGTGGATGTTCTTCAGAGTATGGAGGGCTTGCAGGGGATTCTTTGCCCACAGATATCAATAAACAGAAGTGTGAAGGCCAAGGCAAATGTCGTGCTGACAGGAGATCCCATTTACAGCTGAAAATAAACAAAGGACTTCCTTCACAGACTAATTTAGCAGAGTAAATCTGTCTTTTCCTTTAGAGCACATTCCTTTCTTTTCCAGTTCAGCTTCGGAAGAAAATTGATCAGATTACAGGGCTCAAAAACTCATTCACTGCAAAAGATTTCTCGCAGTCATTCGGTCTTAAAAATACCCTCTGGTTCTTCAAACCACATTACAGAAGCATCTCCACACTGATGCTATTTTGTGGGCCAGGCTTTGATCCATGGCCATATTTATGTGTGTGGAGAGGCGAGTACAGGGTGAAATTGCTTAGGCAGGACTGCAAAGCCGCAAACTCTTCCAGATTCCGACGCTCGCCTGTTTACTTGACAGCGTTCAGTTAGATGCACAGCTTCCACATGCAGTGATTCACCCAGCCAACAGGACAAAACTGGAACAGTGAATGTTTTTTAACAAGTGTGGATCGGTACGGATGTCACCACCCCTTCCACAAGCCCTGCACGCTCACAAACACACTCGTAACCCACCCATCTCAGGTAATTGGCTGTAAGGTATTATCTGCCTAATTATCAAATAAATCCCGCTCTTCCTCTGCGGCGCTGCATTTACACAAAACAGGAAGGGGGGATTAGTGGGGGCGCGCTGCCCTCAGATCCGGAGCCCTGCAACTCGCTGCAGGAAATCCACTCAGCATTCAGCACACACACACACACACACACACACACACACACACACACACACACACACACACACACACACACACACACACACGCACACACACACACACATGCTGTGTTGTAAAATTAGAGTGCTTGAAAAACATGTTAGTATTTTAAATTGTTCACACTCAAATTGCATTGTCAATTTTGGAGCTCCTTTTAGATGTACAGTCTTGCTCAAAAGTTTACACACCCCTTGCAGAATCTGTGAAAATGTTAGTTATTTTTTATTTTAGTACTGTCCTAGATATTTTACATAAAATATGTTTACATATAGTCCACAAGATTACCTAAAATTACCTAAATTATTTAATATAAAAATTACCTCGTTCAAATGAACCCTTGATTTTCAATACTGTGTGTCGTTCCCTGATGATCCACGGCTGTGTTTGTGTTTTGTGATGGTTGTTCTTGAGTCTCTTGTTTGTCCTGCAGTTAAACTGCCCAATGTTCTTCAGAAAAATCCTCCAGGTCCTGCACATTCTTCAGTTTTCCAGCATCTTCTGCATGTCTGAACCCTCTCCAGCAGTGACTGTATGATTTAGAGATCCGTCTTTTCACACTGAGGATGATTGAGGGACTCAAACACAACTATTAAAAAAGGTTCAATCATTCACTGATGCTGCAGAAGGAAACACGACGCATTAAGAGCCGGGGTGAAAACGTATTGAATTTGAAGATCAAGGTAAATTATACTTACTTTGTCTTCCAGGAAAAGTGTGTGTGTGTGTGTGTGTGTGTGTGTGTGTGTGTGTGTGTGTGTGTGTGTGTGTGTGTGTGTGTGTGTGTGTGTGTGTGTGTGTGTGTGTGTTAAATCTGCAAATTAATGTAGAATCAACATAAAGACAGTTAATATTTGATCTATCAGGTAGGAAAATTGACAGAAATGCAATACTTATCCAACACTTCACACTTCATTTCACTGCATAAATTATAAATAAAATATAAATACATTTTTATTAAAGCTACAAAAAGTTATTTAGTCAAGAGCAGTGAGTTTTCTTTTGTTCTTTGATTAACATTAATGACAGACAGCAGCGGGTTTATTAGGCTACTGTCACTTTAAGACCTGACGCACATGACATTGATCTGACACACATCCTATTTTCAAAACTCTTTACGTTAATTTAAGATTTTTTTCTTTTAACTCATTTAAGACTGTGCTTACTGGACAAAACGGGCATTTTGGCATGCTGCGTTAATTGCGCTAAATTTTTTTAACGTTAAAATAAGAAAAAATCAATTGCATACATTAACGCTTTGACAGCCTTAGACTTATTATTATTAAAGAAATGTTTAAATATGTAGAATATTTTTCACATGTAAGCCTATATAAGAAAATCAGGTAACACTTTATTTTGTTGGACTACTTTAAACATACTAACTATAAGTAACTTTGCATCTACATGTCAACTAACTCTCATTAGAGTATTAGTAGACTGTTTGGGTTAAGTGAAGGTTTGGGTGAGTAGAATAAGTTGACATGTAGTTGCAAAGTGACTTAGTAGAATGTCTAAAGTGGACCATCGAAATAAAGTGTTACAAAACATCATATGTTGTTCATATCTGTCACACAGACCTCCTTGAGGATGTTCACAGACCCCCAGGCCTTAGATTTACAGATGATTTCAAGTTGACACCACGTCTCAAACTTTTCCCAGTCTAAAACTCCGATCCAAAGATTTCTCAGGATGCTGAACTTACTGGCAAGCGGCTCTCTCTGTGCTGAACATCTGTTGGAAATCACACCAGGGCAGCGGCGATGGGAGAAAAGGGGCGAGAGAGGGTGACAGAGGGCCCTAACTCTTTTTCCTCTCATAGGCATTATCTCATCCCATGAGCACTCCCGGTCCATCCTCTCCTGGCTGGCTCCACGCACAGAAGCATTATGCACATCTGCCACCCATTAATCGGCAAATTACGGAAGAAGTGAGCGTCAAAAGCCATTACCAGCAGCCGGTCCCCGGGGCTCTCGGTGCTGTCTCTTTCCTTCCCGGTTTGTCATTCCTTACACACCAGAAAACATGTAAGGTCACATACACTGTAAAAATACTCTTTGTAAATAATGCTTGCCTTCTTTCCAGCATGTACTGGGGCATGAATACTTAATATTGTTGCCTTTTTGGCCATTTGTCATTTTTGTTGATTTGTCATTTAGTAATGTCATCTTGGGATGTCATGATGCCTTTCCTCCTCTATAAAATTGATAAAAAATGTAAATTGTTACAATAATAATATGGAACATTTGAAGTCATGGCAACTGATGTCTTTACCATTTACATGGTATTTAAATTGTACAAATAAAATTAACTATTTAAAAAGAAACAAGTAAATGAGTTCAAATTTACATTTTAAGTTCTAACATGTTTGTTTGTTTGGCTATTATTTGTCTATTTATTGCAGTGTATAAGATAACATTTAAAACAAAATGTAAAATGTAAAAAAAAAAAAAAATTAAATAATCAAGCAAAATGAATTTAAATTTCTTTCTATTTATTTATTTATTTATTTATTTATTTATTTATTTATTTTTTTATTTATTTTTTTATTTATTTTTTTTTTTATTGAATTGTATAAGATTTTATACAATGCAATACAAACTATAAAAAAGTAAAAATATAATAAATTAAAAAAGACCAAGTGAATGATTTCAACTTTTAGTAAAAATGTTTAGGTCCAAAACAGGTTTGTTTGTTTGCTTGTTTGTTTGTTTGTTTGCATTGTATAATGTTTGTAGATACAATTCGAAACAAAATGTAAAATTGAAAATATAATAAATTGAAAAGATCAAGCTAATTATTTCAACTTTTAGTCAATAAAATCTTTATTTTTAGGTCCAAAACATATTTATTTATTTATTTGTTTATTTATTTATTTATTTATTTATTTATTTATTTATTTATTTATTTATTTATTTATTTATTTATTTATTTATTTATGTTTATTTGTTTGTTTGTTTGTTTGTTTGTTTGTTTATGGTAGTCAATTCAATTTAAAATAAAAAGCCATTTTGATTTAAAAAATAAATAAATAAATAAATGAGATGAATTAAACAAAGGGTTATTTCCAGGCATCACGCTAATTAAAAATTAATTAAATATTCTGCACTTTTTCTATAAGCACACTTTTGAGTGCCACAAATGCTGTGGTAAATGATCCTCTAAAATGTTTCTAAGCGCTCACATGCCCTTGAGACGATGTTTCTGTCAGGAATAAATCAGGATTTTGCTCCGTTCTCAGCACTGGCATAGGAGTTTGTTTTTATGTTGCCACTAAAAGTGTCCCCCTTAATTCACTATTCATTTGTGCTGAGCTTTTCCCAAGAGTCATAAATTCTCAATAAAGTCTCTCTGTTGTTAAGAGCACAATGTCCCATTGGATTCAGAGTTGTTTTGTAGTGTTGTAGGCTTACAAGCTAGCTATGTATTCCACATCAGACAATCGACCACAATAAATGTCAAATAAATCTCAGATATCAAAGGCATTTAATTCGAAGACATAAAATCTGTCTCATCTGAGACCAAAAAAATCTCATCTGTTTGGAGACTTACAGTCAAATTGAGCCAAGATCTAATAACGTAACAGAGTTCGGTAATTCGATCATGCTTGAGGCCTACTCGAAACATACAAGAAAATCTTCATTTAAAGATTGCTTTCAAAGGGAAAACTGTATTGTGAAATGTTCTGGGAAGAGGACAAGCACTTATACATGATTTGTAACTTTAATTAAATAAAAGAAATGTTGATATTTTGCAATGCCAAGGGAGCTATGAAAAGCTCTGGACAAAGTCAATGGGAAAACAATATTAAGTGCGTCAAATTAGTTTCGTAGAAAGCAAACACAAATATTTTGAATTATGTTTGGATTGCCTTTTTAGCTCAGATAGGAGATAAAGCACACTCAAGGGCAGATTTATGTCATGAAGCGAACTTCGTTTGAGCTCTCGCACAGCTGTGCATCTGAACATTCATTTAGCCTCTCAAAGGAACACACCAGCCATAAAGGTCTCAGGGCAAGAGGCCTCGGAGGATTAAATTGTCCTTGCACTCCCATATCACCATAAGACCAGAAGTACTTTGCCCCTTCACTCTCTCAAGTGCTCTGTTGACAGAGAAAACAGAACAGTGGAATAGAAGCCAGAGGAACTTCGAGATCCAGTTGCAGGTCTCCCTCAGTATCGGAGCGGTCTCCTGGCTTGACAAAGGGCCTCGATTCAGGTAGGGCATAGCAGTGACCTCACATCACTGAGTTGTGGGGTGGAGGGGAGCCGCGGGAGGCCGGCAGTGGCTCAAACCAGCACTTTCACAGCATGCGGGGAACAAAGAACCACTTATGTAGCCAGCAATGACAGCTGAAAACATCTTTAAGCTTCGACTGTGCCTGTATGTGTTTGAGTGAGAGGCAGTAGAGACGATGAGCACTAAAACAGCTATTATGAAATTAATTCAAATGGATGGGCGGACAGACAGACAGATAGACAGACATACAGATAGATAGATAGATAGATAGATAGATAGATAGATAGATAGATAGATAGATAGATAGATAGATAGATAGATAGATAGATAGATAGATAGATAGATAGATAGATAGATAGATAGATAGATAGATAGATAGATAGATAGATAGATAGATAGATAGATAGGAGCATTTTCTGTAGTATCTATCTATCTATCTATCTATCTATCTATCTATCTATCTATCTATCTATCTATCTATCTATCTATCTATCTATCTATCTATCTGTCTGTCTGTCTCTGTCTGTCTGTCTATCTAGTCAAGTCAAGAGTTTTATTTGTCACATACACAGATATATACAGAATATACAACCGGCAGTTTTACATTTCACTGCCGGTTGTATATTCTGTATATAACTGTGTATGTGACAAATAAAACTCTTGACTAGATAGACAGACAGACAGACAGACAGACAGACAGACAGACAGACAGACAGACAGACAGACAGACAGACAGACAGACAGACAGACAGACAGACAGACAGACAGACAGACAGACAGACAGACAGACAGATAGATAGATAGATAGATAGATAGATAGATAGATAGATAGATAGATAGATAGATAGATAGATAGATAGATAGATAGATAGATAGATAGATAGATAGATAGATAGATACTACAGAAAATGCTCCCTATCCTGACCTAAGACCACTCATTGAACTAATTCCAAAAAAAAGCCATCTTGTTGTAAGTGGAGGGATCTGGCCTTCTCAATTGAAGAACAGCAGGCCTCCATGCGTGACCATGGCCACAGGCCCAGGTCTCACCCCTCCTCCACCACAGCTGTTGTTTTGAAGGTTTATCTCAGGGCTACAGGTCAAGACTCTCAGTCCAGCACTGCAGACTCAATGTGGTCTTTGTGTGTGAATGGACAGTAAGGTGTGCCCTTTGGCTTGGAGGCCCATCAGCGGGGCAAAAGACCTCCAAGACTATTCACAAAAGAAAAATTAAAAAGTCATCGGAATGCACCCTATCTAAAGAGGGGTACATGTATCTAAATTAGTGTTGTAGTACTTGAGACCGGTCTAAAGAAGATTTTTGAAGGTCTTGTCTCTGTCTCTGTCTCAGACTTGGAGGACTTACTGCTTCAGATGCAATAAATCAATTTCTAATTTGATTTTACCAATTCAGATGCATCTTCTGTACCACCTCTACAGTGCAAAGATGGTCTTGGTCTCAACCCCTCAAAGTCTGGGTCTTGGTCACATTGGTCTTGGTCTCAACTTGGTATCGGGTTAGGTGATTTTGACTACAATGTATATAAGTGCATAATCATAGGTCCTGTAACTGTTTACCACTGTTAGAAAAAATAAAAAACATTTAAAAAAAATGTTTGCCACAAGTTTAAATAATCGTGCTGTGTGACAAATACATTTTTTAAAGAATATTGTCATAATCAGAAAACATACCACAGAATCAGCTCTTGCTTTTATTGGCCATCAATGAACACAGATGTATGTACACACTGTTCCACATGCCCTGTCTTTCAGAAAACAAGTGTTTGCAGGACTGGGAATGTGCACAGATGATTTTTTAACTGTGTGAAGGCTTGTTCACAGTCCTCAGTCGAAGTCATCAGGTTTTTAACAGATTGTGTGGTCAGGTTAGTCAGGGGTAAAGCTGGAGAACTGTGGTATGAAGCACCAGTACCATCCAACTAGTCCTAGAAGAGAACACACCTCCTTTTTTGTACGGGGTCTGGGATAGTTGCGTACGGCTCCAACCTTGTAATTTCCAAGTGTCGGGCCTCTTGCCTTGCTCACTCACACTTAGGTACATTTAGCGCCAGGCCCGCTTCACTGATCTTGCTCAGGACTCGGCTCAAATGTTGGAGGTGATTGTCCTAGGTGTTACTATAGATGACTACATTGTCCAAGTAAGCGGCACAGCAAGTCCTCACAGGACCCCCCTCCTTTTGGAGAGTATAGTCCATAAGTCGCTGGAATGTCGCCAGAGCCCTGTGTAAACCAAACGGCATAGTAGTGGATTGGAAAAGGCCTGTGGGTGTCCCCAACACAGTGTATTTCCTGGACTTCTTCTCCAGTGGAACCTGCCAGTATTCTTCCAGTATGTCAAACTTAGAGACAGCGTTGAGTTTTCTAAAGTCCAGGCACCCTGGATGTAGCTATGCAGCCCCGTACGCAACAAACTGTGATACTCTGTGTATTCTGACACCTTTCTATCAGGACCAGCATTAACTTCTTGAGCAGTTTGAGCTACAGTAACTCGTCTGTTTGACCGGACCACACGGGCCAGCCTTAGCTCCCCGCATGCATCAATGAGCCTTGGCCGCCCAGGTTCACCGGTTCAAACATGTTGGCCGGTTCACCAGTTTCTTCCTTGGACCACAATGGATATATATATATATATATATATATATATATATATATATATATATATATATATATATATATATATATATATATATATATATATGTGTGTGTGTGTGTGTGTGTGTGTGTGTGTGTGTGTGTGTGTGTATTATTTTTTTTTGTATTAAAGCAATAAGCTTTATGTTATATTATGTTCATGCTATTGATAAATCGACTGGAATTATTCTGTATTAATAATGCATGTAACTTTTGGCAGTGTTATAATATAATCAATGTATTTCTATAATGCTGTCTTCTAAAACTGATGAACACTGGGTAAAGGACTCTCATCATGTTGTAATATAAGCTTGCTGCACTGTGTTGGAAGAGAATGCAACCCCAAGGTATGCGAAAGAACGTTAGAGAACATAGATCTAGACATAGATCGCTGAGACCTTTGGTCAGGCGTGTTTAGTTTGTTCACAGAAACCAATAGGCTGTGGCTTTGGATTCTCGTCCACTCCAAACCCAAGATTCCTCTGTTTCCTTGACTGTTCATTCAGACAAGCTGTGCTCACTCATGCTTTCTGACAATAACATATTCCTGGAGGGTTTTTTTTTTTTTTTTTTTTTCTTTTTGGCCAGTAAAGATTATATAGCAAATCACTTCCTGAGGAAACATCTCCTCTACTGACAGCATTCCTGGAGGGACTGTTATGCTAATCTGGCCTTCCTTAATATTGCAGAATGCATGCGGCCAACGTGGGGAAATGCACCGTGAAACGCAATAGCTCCAGGCAGGAAACCGGAATCCTGAGAAGGAAGAGGCAGGAAGCGAGCACGGCATGTTTGCCCTCCTAAAGCTTACACCTTCGGCTTGCTCTAACCCGGCTCAGTGGGGCAATATCTTGTTTTTAGAGGGGGTCCCGTCTCTACCCAATTTTACAGCTGGATGGAGAACTTCAATGGAGTCTCTGATGCCGGGTTTAGACAATGGACTGGTAGCCAAACCGGCATGCCAACCCAGGATTTCCTGGCTTATGGCACAAAAAGGTTAGCCGCCGTTGCACAATGAAGAATGAGTCTTGTGTTCGGTTGATCTGAATCACAGTTCCGAACTGCACCACATCTGTACGTTGGTGTTTACATTAGAGCACAGCATTCCTCCTCTTCCTTTAAAGGAAGTACTTAACTGGTATTGGAAGCGATGCTGTCTTGAGACAGTTGGGTGGCCACTTCAAGGGTCAATGACATATAAGAGAGTTCATGATAAAGAAAGGGTAAAATCTTTTAAAATCTAGTTTACAAGTCCAAATGTACTTTATTTTTTACTCTTTTAAACTGTTTATTCATGTTGGATTTATATTACTTTAAAACGTCATGTGGTGTAAATATCAAGTAAAAAGTGATATATTTTCTTTACACCTTTAATACATGTGAGTGTTCACATTTTACATTTATTAATTTAGCAGTTGCTTTTATCCAAAGCTTACAAATGAGGAATACAAGTGATTCATGAGTTATTATAGTTATTTTCAAAAAGTTTAAGGAAGTAAAAAATGTTTTTTATTACAAATATAATTAATTATTAGTTTAATTCAAGTTTGTTTTATCATCAAGTGTATGGGGAGATCCACCACTTAACACACTGTAAAAAAAAAAAAAAAAAGTTGCTGCCTTACATTTTTAAGTACAATGAACTTGGATGTTTAAGTCATTTTAACTTAAATTACATTAAACTGACTTTAAAAAAAAAAAGTTTAATCTTGTATAACGTATAACAAAAAAGTTGAAAATTGCTTAACTTATTTGATGAGTTACAGTTTACAGTGCACTTGAACTCACTTTGCCTTTGGTTGGAATATCAGATATGTAAAATTATTAAATATCATTCTGATTGGATTATAAGAGCAGACTGATATAAAAGAGAGAAGAAGTGCTTCCAATCATTGTGTTCTTATGTCAGCAATGGTTACCTCCAAAGAAAGATGTGCAGCCATCATTGTTTTGCATCAAAATGGCCTCAAGTGAGAATTGATCCGGAGAAGAAAAGGTGACCACTACATGAGTTCCTGTGTCATGCCAACAGTGAAGCATCCTCAGACCATCCATGTGTGGGGTTGCTTTTCATCCAAGAGTGGGCTCTCTCACAGTCTGTCCGAAATCACTGCCATGAATGGTATCAAAACCATTGACTGCTGCTGTATACTGATATCTGGGTCTCAGATGAGTGCTGCCAAAAGAGCAACTTCTCCCAACATTCCAAGAGCAATTTGGTGATGATCCATACAATTTTCAGCATAATGGAGCACCACGTCACAAGGCAAGAGTAATAATGAAGCAGCTCAGAGATCATTAAATTGAAATTTTTGGGGGAAAACATTTAAAACGTAATTATCCCATAGAGAACCTATGGTCAATCCTCAAAAAGGATAAGCAGAAGCCCACAAACTGTGATGAACTGTGAGCACTAAAAAGGCAAGAATGGATCAGGCAGGATTTGGTCCAGAAGTTCATGCCTAGCATGCCAGAGTGAATTGCAGAGGTTATGAAAAAGGGTCAACACTGTAAATAATGGCTCTTTGCATACATTAAATGTTTTTGCCAATAAAAGCCTTTAAAACATACGAAATGCTTATCATTGTTTTCCAGTATACCAAAGAAACCTGTGAAAAAAATAAATAAAAAAATACAAATACTGAAGCAGCAAACTTTGCAAAACACAAAATTTATGCCAATACTTTATTTGTATGATATAATTCCCTGTTGCATGTTTTTGTTTTTATTGTAAAATGTTTAACTTTTTTATTATTAATTATAATTAATTATATTAATTTTGATATATCAAGGTATTTAATAAGGTTTTCTTTTCAAGACTTGATATCATTTTTTTTTTTTTTTCATTATGATATCAGGGCAGCTATATAACCCCAATTTTCTTTTTACTTTTATAAAGAAAAATTAAATCATCATAGAGGAGGTGTATTCAAATGACTGTATGTGTAAATAGCTTTTTTTATTTATTTTTATTTTATTTTTTTTACTTGATAGGACACAAATAAATGAGCATTACAAACATGCCACTCTTGAGATGACACAGAAGTGAGACTGGCCTAGAAAACATGCAAGCTGTAGTCATCTCTTCCGCATTGGACTTGCATGGGGGCTGTAAAACCATGTTAATGGCCTTTAACTGACGTTGTGCCAGTGTGCCATTCTCCAGACTTGAGGATTTGTGCATTGGGTGCCTGCTGCCAAGAATTTTCCAGATTAACTCCCGATTTCAAAGAAAGGTCCCTGTGGTCTTGTCATTGTGCAAAGCAATACGCTTGTATTCATCTGTGCAAGGAACTATTCATCCTTCCATTCTCATTCATTCACTGAATGGGGTCTTATTTAATAGACCCATCCTTCTCCTCTATCTCAATGTACTCATGCAAACAGCACTTCCTCCCAGATTAGCAAATAATTATGGATCCTTCTGCATTGCTAAAACCCCTAGAGCACAGAAAAGAGGAGATTCCTTTAAAGGCATCTCCAGCTAAGCATGACATCACAGGCATTCTGCTATTTCCTCATTTATTCTTTGAAAGTCGACCAAACAGTTCACCGAGGGGAGTTTTGAAACTTAACGGAGAGATACAGCCGCAATGCTCATTCTCACTTTACCGGTCACTCTTCAGCTCCACTGATCTCAGTGGTAACGGCTGATTGGGCCGATACCTTCCTCCTTCCTGCCCCTCCCTCCTTCATCCATTCATCCTGTGCTTCCTACCACCCCTGGGTGAGGACATAAGCCTCTTAGAGGCAGGATGGAGCATTGAAAGGCTGCGGTGGAGGTTGGCTCTGTTTGCCTTGCGCCTGGCGTTTGGGTGGCTAAGCAAACGGCAGGGAGGGCTGCCGAACCGTGCAGGCTCAACGCCTTTAAAAAGGGCCCAACAGAGTGACCATTGTGTGCATGGAACAGGAGAAGTCACTTATTACAAGCAGGAAAGTGAAAGATCCTTCCTCCATAAGTCCGAAGGAAGGCTAAAACCCAAAATCCAAAGCCCAGCCTTTTGTTTCACCCCACCACCCAAAACAAAAGCGCAACTTGAGTGCAACATCCAGCTTATGAAGCAACAAATGTGTTTTGGGTTCTCCTTGAGTTCAAGCTCAAAATATGTTTCAATAGGATACATTTATTTTATAAAACACATAGTTTTTTATTGGATGAGCCAAATTTGAAGCTGTTGTAATGCACTAACAGGGATTTTCGATTCACATGACTCTAATTGTTCATGAGTCCATTCACCACACAGGTTCAGACATGACAGTGACATTTCAGTGACTCCTTTTGCAGCTTATAGTGTTGCAGCAATGCTATAACAAATACCCCTTAAATGCATGAATGTTTCACCAATTAAGATTCAAGATTCAAGAGTTTTATTTGTCACATACACAGTTATATACAGAATATACAACCGGCAGTGAAATGTAAACAGGTCCGCTCCATGGACAGTGCAAATTCACAGTTAAAAACACAAGGAGGAAATTATAATAGAAATAGAATAAAAAAGTACATATATATATCTGTAGAATTATAAATAAATCAAGTAGAAAAAAATAAAAATAAAGTGAAAATAAGTGAAATAAGTGAAATAAACTGTGCAGTGAGTAAACTGTAGACTTATAAATATGCGGTTAACAGAAATGTACAAAGAAGTATAATGTGCAAACAGGTTTATAACAGGTTGTTACACAGTAACAACGAGAACAGAAAGTGCAGTGTAATGTCAGTATATCGATGGTCACGTGATGTTAAGTGACTGAGTTCAGGAGTCTGATGGCCTGGGGGAAGAAGCTCCTCCTGAGTCTCTCAGTTTTGGCCATCAGGCTTCAGAAGCGCTTACCAGATGGCAGCAGCGTGAAATGAGGGTTTGCAGGGTGATTAGAGTCCTTGATGATCTTAGTAGCTCTACCTTTGCAGCGTTTGGTGTAGACGTCCTGCAGAGAGCTGACCCTGAGATACGCTCGGATAAGCGCACGACTCTTTGCAGGGCTTTGCAGTCATGACTGGTGCTGTTCCCATACCACGCTGTGATGCACTGAGTTAATACACTTTCTATCGCCCCTAAATAGAACGTTTTCAGGATAGCTGGTGAAACCCTGAGTTTCCTCAGCTGGCGCAGGTGGTACAGTCTTTGCCTGGCTTTTTTCACCTGTGTCTGAATGTGTGCAGTCCAGGTCACGTCCTCGGAGATGTTTACACCCAGGTACTTGAAACTGCTCACTCTCTCTACTGGTGACCCGCTGATCATGAGAGGGGAGTATGTCCGTTGCTGTCTCTTCCTGAAGTCCACAATCAGTTCTTTGGTCTTGCCAGCATTCAGAGAGAGACAGTTGTCCTGGCACCATGATGTTAATCATTATTACATATTTGGGTCTTAAGTGACCCAAATCTATATCTAACTCGGATGGATCTCTGCCTATTGCTGTAATATTGAACTCTCTTGATATTAGAGTAAAAATTACAGAAGAATAAAATAAAGCCTTTTGTAAATACCTTTTGGAGCTTGGATTTCAGTTTGAGCAGATGAATCATCACTGATAAACTGATAAAAAACTAAATGATAATTGTATGTTGCAATGTTTAATTTGAAAATAAATATAATGTGACTACATTAGATGTGTCTTTTATCTTACTGTAATCAGTTGCATAGTAATTGTTACATCTGGAAAACTGGGACTTATCCCCAGCAAATTCCCCATTCCCCATTGACAAAATCAAGTCCCACCCTTCAAGAAGCCGTTTCACTTGGATATACACTCACCTAAAGGATTATTAGAAACACCATACTAATGCTGTGTTTGACCCCCTTTCACCTTCAGAACTGCCTTAATTCTACGTGGCATTGATTCAACAAGGTGCTGAAAGCATTCTTTAGAAATGTTGGCCCATATTGATAGGATAGCATCTTGCAGTTGATGGAGATTTGTGGGATGCACATCCAGGGCATGAAGCTTCCGTTCCACCACATCCCAAAGATGCTCTATTGGGTTGAGATCTGGTGACTGTGGGGGCCATTTTTGTACAGTGAACTCATTGTCATGTTCAATTTGAAATGATTCGAGCTTTGTGACATGGTGCATTATCCTGCTGGAAGTAGCCATCAGAGAATGGGTACATGGTGGTCATAAAGGGATGGACATGGTCAGAAACAATGCTCAGGTAGGCCGTGGCATTTAAACGATGCCCAATTGGCACTAAGGGGCCTAAAGTGTGCCAAGAAAACATCCCCCACACCATTACACCACCACCACCAGCCTGCACAGTGGTACAGCCTGCACATGATGGATCCATGTTCTCATTCTGTTTACGCCAAATTCTGACTCTGCCATCTGAATGTCTCAACTGAAATCGAGACTCATCAGACCAGGTAACATTTTTCCAGTCTTCAACTGTCCAATTTTGGTGAGCTTGTGCAAATTGTAGCCTCTTTTTGCTATTTGTAGTGGAAATGAGTGGTACCCGGTGGGGTCTTCTGCTGTTGTAGCCCATCCGCCTCAAGGTTGTGCGTGTTGTGGCTTCACAAATGCTTTGCTGCATACCTCGGTTGTAACGAGTGGTTATTTCAGTCAAAGTTGCTCTTCTATCAGCTTGAATCAGTCGGCCCATTCTCCTCTGACCTCTAGCATCAACAAGGCATTTTCGCCTACAGGACTGCCGCATACTGGATGTTTTTCCCTTTTCACACCATTCTTTGTAAACCCTAGAAATGGTTGTGCGTGAAAATCCCAGTAATTGAGCAGATTGTGAAATACTCAGACCGGCCTGTCTGGCACCAACAACCATGCCACGCTCAAAACTGCTTAAATCACCTTTCTTTCCCATTCTGACATTCAGTTTGGAGTTCAGGAGATTGTCTTGACCAGGACCACACCCCTAAATGCATTGAAGCAACTGCCATGTGATTGGTTGATTAGATAATAATCCCTAATAATCCTTTAGGTGAGTGTATACACTGTTTACAGAAGCATCCAGTGCAGAAAAAATAAGTACAGACATATGGGGCAAGGACAATTAAAAGGAATATTTCACAATAAAATTAAATACAATACAGTACAGTAATAAAAATATACAAAATTCACAATAGACAGAAGTATGTAGACATGCTATTTACATGTAAGGTTATGTGCAAAATGGAAGTGTACGAATGTGCTACATGTGCTATATGTGCAAATTAAAGTATAATCAAGTATATTGCATATAAGCATTTTATTATTGTCATGTGCAATGAAGAGACCCTGCTGTGAACTTCAGAAAATGTAAACATCTTGTTTTCCATTGCTTCATAATTTTCCATCATTAACCTGCTACTCATAAACCAGTATGTTAGAAGCCGATTTAGCTAGTCCACCAGCACTCCTGCTTCTCATGCTGCTCCCAGCATGCAAAAAATACCTTATGCTGATGACTTTATCCTGCAGAGTATATACAAAAGTAGGGCAAAAAGGAAGAAGCTCGGAAACACCCTGGCACTGCTAGTTACTCAGGGAAAGATCTTTCTGAACCAAAAAGGAAGCTGATTCTTGTTTGCACTCCACTTTATCAGCTAAAGGTGCTGAAGCTGGAAAGTCACTTTACTAGCTGTATAGTACAAGTATCCACCGGCTCATGCCAGCAGCCTGAAAGAGAAGCATTGTCCTGGGTCAGTTCTCTCCCAGCCAGCCTGCTTTCATTATCTCACTGTTAAGGCCACCGCCACAGATCTGCTTCACATTGAGTGGATCAAAGCACATGGAACAGGTCCTGCAATGCAATAATGTGTGTCTACAGGGGGAACCCTGTTCTGGGAAAGTTCAATAGGTTAGAATATCAGTAAGATTTGCCGGCTGACCGTAACCGCTCACCTGTTGTCTGGTCTATGGGTTCTTACAGCAGCACTCCGTCTCTGCTTCCTCGGACACTTAAACTATCAAAATGATATCCATCTGTTGGCATGCTGTGGGAAACACCCCCTTTTTGGGGTGAAGTTAGAGATTCATCTGGAGTAGGCTCTGAATGAATCACACTTTCAATTTGCTTTTTTTTTTTTTTTTCATTTTTACAAAAAAAAAAAAAAAAAGTTAAATCCAACAGCCCTTTTCAGCTGCTTCTAAATCTGTTTTATACATTTAACATATACTGACAGGCACCATAATAACACTAGTAATAAAGAGAAAGACACACAATAAATCAAAGTTCATCACAAGTATCCTCATCCTAAGGCAAATACTAATATATAGAAGGTGCACGCACGACACTAAAATAATGCAATAAACATTCATTTAACAACATAAGATGTAACAATACACAACTAATAAAAGACTAAGAAAAACAATATTTATTCAAAGTAAACAACTGTTAAAAAAAAAAACGCCTTAAATTTTTAAGTACAATCAACTTGGATGTTTAAGTAATGTCAACTTGACTTAAAAATGACATAAACATGAGTTAAATCTTGTATAACTTTTAAAAAAATGCTTTACTTATTTTGATGAGTTAACGTAATGTAAAGCATGTGTTGTCATATCTTATTGATCATATTTTTTTACAGTGTACATGAAATGTAGGGTTAGATCTCTTACAGGTTTCCCCAGTAACCAATTCACAGTTTTTACTGAAGCATTATTACAGTGTTTTACAGTAAAAATTACAATAAGTTTTGGTAACACTTTATTTTACAGTGTCCATGTTACACATTTTACATGTAGTTACCATAGTAATAACAGACAAATATGCATAGTTACATGCAACTAACCCTAAATCAAACCTTAATCCTAACCCTAATTATATAGTAATTACATGTAGTTAATTACTATTACTTAGTACTGTAACAATGGCACCTTAAAATAAAGTGTAACCTATTTTTTTATTTATTTTTTTTTACCAGACGAAAGATTTAGTATGTCAAAATTAGTTTTTCCTACTGAAAATTGTGGATTTCAAGGATTAAATCCCATACTTCATCTTGATTTGGGATGTATTTACTGCCTCATTAACTGTTCAGTAGTTTTCAAATGTGTAAAACTTTATATAAAAACAAATGCACAACATGTCCCAATAGCTTAGCTGTGTGCCATGCGGTGACTATCATGTGACAGGGGTCCTGACAGGTGGCTGTCCTAGTTGCCTGTTCACAGGTTGTAGCACTTACTTCCAGCCTGACCGCTGCAGATTAAGTGTGTCCATCTGTCAGAAGAATTAGGAGTAGTTTGCAGGAATTCTCAGATCATGGAAAGGTTTGGCTTGGTGGGTAAAAGGGGGGGGGGGTTGGAAAGGAAAGGAGGGACCAGAGGGTAGGGGGAACTTTCATTGGGGTGTAATCCGAACCCCTCAACCACCTGCACTTGTCTCGGAGCCCAGGAAATGGAGTACATGGGACTTTCTTTCAGCTCTCATAGTGAACTAATCCTACTTGAGAATTGCATGCAGACATGTACGGTTTCCTTTATGGGGTTTGTTTAGGGGTGGTATGAAATTCACTCCATCGGTGGACTCGTTTAGAAATATCCTGCTAATGTTAGAGATGTTTAGGAGACAATGTTGGACCCTACAAAATAGTCACATGCATTATATAACAATGTTTCAAACTAAATGATGTGAGGAGCATTTTGTCCAAAAATACATTAAAATACAGTGACTTGATACACTTATTTTTAATAAGCATGTTTTTTTTTTTTTTTTTTTTTTTTTTTGCAGTTACTTTTGATATTTTTAGGGAAGATAAAATCAAAAATGTTAGTCATATAACTGTACTGATATCACAATGAAGGTAGTTTGACATTCTTCTATTATTATTATTATTATTAATAATGTTGTAATAATATATATATACAATTAAATTCATTATTATTATATAATTATTATATAAATATTATTAATACTTTAATAATAATAAAAACGGATTCACTATACTTATTAATATTTGAAAACTTTTGGCTGCCAAAATGTCTAAGATGCTGAAACAGGTCAATAAGTCTATATCAGATTATTTGACTTTTTATGACAGGGTAAGGTTAGTTCATGTTGTAAAGCGCCATTTTGTGCAAAATGTGTAATTCATTGTATTTGATAAAAAAATTTAATAAAATAAAAATTTACCTTGAAAAACTTGATGGTTACACCACATGACATTTTAAGTTTTGAAAATGTTTTTTTAAGGATTAAATGTTTTTTTGTGTTTTAAACTAGATTTTTCCTTTTCTTTATCATGGACGCTCTGATATGTCATCGACATTAAGAATCACTTATTTATCTCAAGTCGTTTTCTTATTCGTTTAAGTTTTGTATTTGCAATCTAAAGCAGCCCCTAAAAAGTCCCAGCCATCAGGCAAACAAATGTTTGGCCCCCTCTTATCACCAGTTCAACATTCTCTCGTGTTTGTTGGATTATGTCAAGCAAACATCCGATTTGACGTTATGAAACAGCCTTTTTGTAACTGCCCATGAACGTCTGGTGGTGTTAATTCCTGGAACCATGGCTCTAGGGAAGATATGTTTTTTTTTTTTTTTTTTTTTTTTTTTTTTTTTTTTGATATAATAAGTTTGAGCTGAAATCAAACATGTATCTTATGGGCTGTTTGTTTCTGAAGGATAAACACTTGGAAATTATTGCAAAATCTCAGGGGAAAGGCTCAACCCTTTCTGTGGCTAAAACTAAGCTTTTACTCAACCAGGGTGAAAAATGTGAGCCAACAGCTGTGCTTGTTTCATTTCTCATGTGTCTCTGGAAGTGGTTCTTGTTGGAAAGTGAGGATATTACTTCATTTGTCCATTTTATCATATTATAATATTATATTATTTATTAAAATATTAAATGAGAATTGCTAATAATTAGTCATGGTCTTGGGTCACTAGTAGACCTACAGACTGATAGACTCCATAGCAGCTTTCATTGGCCAAGCACGGCCCAGAGGCCCTCTGACTGACATAAAGCAACAAATCACAGTTCGCGTCATGTTTAGGGGTGTGACGGAACGGTTAAACTCTTGGGCGTATTTTAAAGAGTCTATACTGCGAACTTTACATACTTCATCTTTTTTTATATAGCGCTTTTTACAATGCCAATTGTTTCAAAGCAGCTTCACAGTGTCAACAGGAAAACAATGCAACAGAATTTGATTCGGCTGTACAGCCGCTCTGGTGAAAACAGTGATGTTAACCGGCTAATTTCAATTATCATATGGTGACAATGTGGGCAGATCAGAAATATAGGTGAACTTTAAGTGTTCCCAACTGAGCAAGCCAAAAGCCAAAGGTGACGATGGCAAGTAACCAAAACTCCTTCAAGGCCAGAATGGAGAAAAAAACCTTGGGAGAAACCAGGCTCAGTCGGGGTGCCAGTTCTCCTCTGGCCGACGAACAAACAGTGTATGATTATAATTCTGGCAACATTTCAGGCCTTAAGTCATATTAGGTAAATAGATATTCATAAGATTGTTCGAAAGATTGGAGTCGTCATGCCGAAGACGGGTTTAATGAGGATGTCGTGTTGATGCGGCATTTACAGGGGGGATTTATTTGACACGCTCTCTGCAGACATTTCAGGGATGTGTAGGTCATGTCCAGGCACAGATCCACCATCTGATCTGGATACGGCCTGGATCCGGCTGACTGCAGTAAACCTCGGGATAAACAGAGAGACTAACATTAGCATAGATGCCATTATTCTTATGATGTAACGAGTACATCAGGTGTTATGGGAAGTGTTCCCAGTTACGGCTGACCTAGTTAATGCATCCTAACAATCATTTACTGATTTGAATAATAGAAATTGATAATGTTCTATGTGTATGCCATAGTAAAGAGATGCGTTTTTAGTCTAGATTTAAACTGACAGAGTGTGTCTGCTTCCCGAACAATGCTAGGAAGACTGTTCCAGAGTTTAGGTGCTAAATAGGAAAAGGATCGACCGCCTGCAGTTGATTTTGATATTCTAGGTATTATCAAATGGCCAGAGTTTTGAGACCGCAATAGACGTGATGGAGTATAATGCGCTCAAGTACTGGGGAGCCAAACCATTTAGTGCTTTGTAAGTAATTAGCAAGATTTAATGTATACGATGTTTAATAGGGAGCAAGTGCAGTGTTGGCAGAACCGGGCTAATATGGTCATACTTCCTGGTTCTAGTAAGAACTTGAGCTGCTGCGTTTTGGACCAGCTGGAGTTTGTTTATTAAGCGAGCAAGGCAACCACCCAGTAGAGCATTACAATAATAGCCTTGAGGTCATGAACGCATGAACTAACTGTTCAGCATTTTGCATTGAAAGCATGTGCCGTAATTTAGATATTCACATACTCACGTACTTCACATACTTTTGAAAATCCAGTTTAGTTCCTGAATAACGCTCATTGTCACAGTTGTAAACACAACACTGTTCTTCTTCTGTGAGGGGGTTTGGCATCACTGCATCTTTCCAGGGCTGCATTCAGCCCAGACAAAACTTTGCTAAACGTTTTTTTAAACGGAAACGGTGATGCATTGAACACCTTGTTCTGATGACGCAAGAGTTGCAACTATGGCAGCTGAGTTGCAATTCTTTGTGTTCTTTTTGAAGAAGTTTCGGAGCCTGATGAAATCAGCATAAATACTGCAAAATACACTCGATGTTACAGTCACTGCCCTTGCCGTCCAGAATAAAAGAGAACATCCCAATCGAGTGAAAGGAATTGTGGAAACTGTGGTTCTAATTATTGTGATCCAACATTTCCCTCGCATTTCAGGATGAAAAGACAAACATGTCTTCTAATATCTTCAATTGTTGCGTATACCGAGCTGCAGCGGACACATTTGTAAATGGCTTTACCCATTGCGCGAGCTGTCTCTTTAATACCATGTGGTTTATATACATGCTGCTGCTGATTGGGCTGACATTTTTGTCTCAAACCCTGTTGCACACTGTTGCACACTGTTTCCAGGAAACATGTCGTTCAACCCGGAAACCATATCAAAACGTTATGCACCGGTTTGAACGTCCCCCAGGACTATTAAAAACGCCCCACACATGTCACCATCTGTCCTCATGTTGAGAGAAACCTCAAGCAATGCTGCGTTCCAGGCAACCCGTAACCTGTGTTTTTCCAACCTTCTACCCATGAAAGTGCACTGGAACGGCAGTCAAACCCGTGAATTCCCACCCCTGAACTCGTACTAGATCGATGTAGGCCTACTCCCAGTTACGAGCTCTGACATCACATAGCCCACAAAACAATAATGGCAGCCCCTCTGGATGCGGTGTTTATGAAAGTCATACATGGTGAGAAATAGACTTAAGGACAATATAACATTGGAATCAAATTAATAATAATATAATAATGATAAATAATACACACAATTATGTATTACACTGTTTCCCTCAAATAAGCAAGGAGTAAGCACCTTTGGCGATAGAAATGATTGTAAATGAGCATAAGCCCCGTACGGTCCGCCATGCTTTGGTTACATCTAGCTACCACTATTCCTTGCACTCAGGCAGTTTGGCGTGACTTTGCCTGGAACGCTACAAAGTCGTGAGTCGTGGTTTGAAGTCGTAACTTGCGGGCTCAAAAACCTGCCGGAAACGCAGCATAAGTGCAGAGGCGTTGTGTGAGTTGTGTGAATGATGTTATTGTAGTTCTAGAATAAATATGAGCATTAACGCATCACTAGCACAAAAACAGATTCAGTATTCCTCAAAATGAATATAAACAGTGAAACGCAAACTCAGAATATTACTCAAACCTGCAATAATTAAATATGTTAATGTATATGTAAATGTACTTTATGCACTTAATCTCACTTTATTAACACCTGTCGTTGCTGCTGACCTTCAATGGTCCAATTCAACTATAATAATAAGCAAAAATTACTTTAGATGGACATCACGTGTTTGTTTGTTTTTGGTTTGTTTGTTTTTATTTTTTTGTTGCTAAAGTTAGTATTGAACTTTCTTCTGCTATCCAGAGGCTTATTTATTTCACTTTTGGTGTGAAAGAACCTTAACATTTGCTAAAAATATAACTTTTTATTATTATTATTAAAAACAATCAAGCAAGGCCAGCCCAAAAAAGTAAAACTTTCCATAAAAAAGTAACACAATTAGTTACTTTTTAGAGAGTAATGCAATACAGTAACACATTACTTTTAAAGTAGGTATTGATTAATTTTTTTACTCATTTTTTGTTTTTACTTATTTTTTTAATGTGCTTAAATATCATGGGAAAAAATAATATATATTTTTTATTATATAAAAATAAGAAAAATCATAAATGTGCTTATTTTTCTTGAAGGAACTTATTTTTCTTGACCAGGACATTCTCAGTTTTTTTGTGAGATCCACCCTACAGCTCTCTTTCCGTGTGAAAATAAGAGGCCAGCAGTGCATCAAGCAAATTAGCAGTGGCTGCAGTGGGACGCTGAGAACAGTGAGCTCATTTCCATATAGATGTAGTCCATTCCTGCCACCTGTGATTTCCATTTGGTCTGTTCTTATACAGGGCTGTTTTGTTCCCTGCCTCACACAGGGTTTGAGGCATTGACCTCCGGATGTCTCCATCCTAGACAATAACCCCCTGAAACTGTGACAGGCAAAACAGAGAATACAGTCTCCTGCCGCCCACAAGCCCCTCAACAACACTTTCTCTCTTCACCCATGAGCCCTAACCCCTATTTCCTGCATCCTGACTGTCCAAACACATACTGTACCATCAGTTAAAATATTCAAAATAATTGTGGTGTTTTTAACACTAACACTCTAAACCATTGTTCTTTATGAGGTTTATAATAAATCATAAGGTATTCTTAAAGGGACAGGTCATTCAAAAATTAAAATATTTTAATTTACTCATCCGCACGTTATTCAAAACTGCATAAAAAAATAAAAATAAGCAGACATCCAAAAATGGGGGACATCCAAAATGCACATTAAAGTGTTTATTTTATTACATTTGATCTATTTGCGCACAGTGATCGCAGAAGTTGCCAACTTTCTGCAGAGTCAATAGCTACAGACCTCCAAACTTTGTGTGACCTTCAGATTAGCTCAAGAACAATGCATGGAGAGCTTCATGGAATGGGTTTCCATGGCTGAGCAGCTGCATCCAAGCCTTATATCATCGAGTGCAATGTAAAGCGGTGGTGTAAAGTGGTGTAAAGTGTGCCACCACTGGACTCCAGAGCAGTGGAGACGTGTTCTCTGGAGTGATGAATCACGCTTCTCTGTCTGGCAATCCGATGGACGAGTCTATGTTTGGTGGTTGTCAGGAGAATGGTACTTGCCTGACTGCATTGTGCCAAGTGTAAAGTTTGGTGGAGGGGAGATTATGGTGTGGGGTTGTTTGTCAGGGGTTGGGCTTGGTTCCAATGAAAGGAACTCTTAATGCTTCAGCATACCAAAACATTTTGGACAATTTCATGCTCCCAACTTTGTGGGAACAGTTTGGGGATGGCGCCTTCCTGTTCCAACATGACTGCGCACCAGTGCACAAAGCAAGGTCCATAAAGACATGGATGAGCGAGTTTGGTGTGGAGGAACTTGACTGGCCTGTACAGAGTCCTGACCTCAACCCGATAGAACACCTCTGGGATGAATTAGAGCAGAGACTGTGAGCCAGGCCTTCTTGTCCAACATCAGTGCCTGACCTCACAAATGTGCTTCTAGAAGAACGGTCAACAATTCCCATAAACACCCTCCTAAACCTTGTGGAAAGCCTTCCCAGAAGAGTTGAAGCTGTTATAGCTGCAAAGGGTGGGACAACTCCATATTAAACCCTGCGGATTAAGAATCATGTTCAGGCAAATTCGTTGAATCTCGTATAACTTACAGAATAAAGTTTAAAATGATCTATTTTAATTATTTTAATTGTTGTCATGACAAATGATCATGTCATTTGTTTAACAAATCAACAATATGAAAAAAATTCTGAACCTGACTTTATCCAATGTTCAGATTTCTGTTCTGGAAATGTGTGTAAATCAGTGCATATTAAATAAACATATTTCAGACATTAAACATATTTCATTGTTAATTATTTTTATCCTATTCACCTGTGGTGACTTGCCTTAGGATAAATAAATAAAAAATAACAGAAAAAGAAATATCTACACATTAAATTAGAAAGACAGGACAGTTTGCTCGAGGTCTATTCCATGCAGGCCAAAAAGTGTGCAAGCAGCAAATAAAGGATGACTACACAGCCCGAAGAGAGGTTCAGCAAACAGCACTTGTGTCCATGTGGCCATTCAATACACAAGGGCATGTTTAGAAACGCGAGTGTAAACTTGAATGGGTCTGCCAAAGTCCAGCACTCATTCATCAAGTTACACTCAACATGACCCAAAGCTCCCCGGGCCTCATTTCGGATGAAATGTAGGGGTCAATCTATGAAACTACAGACTATAACCACTAAAGTTACAGCACGCTGCGCTACAGCCAGCTTGACACAATCCTCTTTTCACAGCACTGAGGTCCAGGTAATTCTAAACGTCTTTGTTGGGGCAAATTTGTAGAGATTAATCTGTCATGCCTGTAAATAACAGCAATTCACTGGAGAGCTAAACCTAACACGGTGCTAATATCTCTGCGATGAATATACATACAAGCTTTAAATGATGGTGGGTGGGGTTTGTTCTGCTCACACAGGGGAGTCTATGTTTCAGCGTGCTGGTAGTACGTAGAACTGGGTTGTTTATACACCGTGGCGCCTCGCTGGAGGGGCAGTACCCCTCTCTCTCAGTGAATGGAAAGGCACCAGATACCTCCCCCTTCGAGTAAATAGATCTTATCAATGAAAATAGTCAAGCCTCCTCCCCACTGCCTTTTTATGAATGGAAATACCTGGCTAAATCTAGCTGCATTGATTTTTACAGCACACAAGGGATATAGGAACTGGAAATAGTGCTGCTACACTGTAACAGCAAGCCTAGAATCTAATGAAACTGAGGTAACAATTTGTAGTCAGTAGGTTTATTACATATCTAATGCTGACAAATAGAGAGTAATATGAACTCATCTACACGTTAGCTTTTCTGTGGCTAGCATAGAAAACATTTGCAATGGACAAACAAATTGTTTGTCACTACTAACATTATTAATGTTATCGCTTATTGGGTATAGCAATTGGTAATAGCCTAAGCAAAAGCTCTAATCTTCAACATAATGGCAACTGCAAAAAACTCAAAATAACAGAAACTCTTTTACATGTCATATAGGCCTATAACTGAACATTAACTAACAGGTCTTTCCATTTACTTAAACATAACACTTAATTTCGACGTTTAATCTCCTGATCCAGGCAACATCCACTGTTTACTCAATTATTTTAAGTTAATAAGTTTAAAGTTTAAGTATGCAGAACTTTTATTTTGTAATGATACATTTTAATTGCTCTGAACTTGAAATATTTGAGCAAACTTTATGCATTTAACTTAAAAATATCACGTAATCTAAAATTTTTAGTAGTGGAAACTTGACTAGCTTTAACTAGCTAATTCAATAAATGGCACCTTGCTAATTGGTTACAGAATGCTTTGGCAACATTAGCATAACTATAGCATATAATACATTTAACATACATCATACATCTCATACTAAGTTCATGCTCCACTCGTCACCATGATGGTAACCCTATAAAAAAAGAAAAGAAAAATTAAGAGTTATATCATTTTAAGTTATTTGTTTTTTTGTAGGGTTACCATCATACTCTACCAAAAATATATAACTCTTAATTTTAGCATTTATTCTCCCTTTTGAGTATCCTGGCAAAGCATGCTGGGAAATAGAAATCCCAGCCCAGTTTTAGTTAAATTTACGTTTGTCTAAATTGTAAGAAACAAGTTCATAAAATTCAAAACAATGAAACGGTTCAGATTACTTAAAATGTGTGAGATTTGAGAACCCAAAAGAAAAAGAAAGTTCTAAATACTCATAAAAGTTAATTTGAGTGAACTAATTTGTTTAATTTGAGTTGGCTCTACTCAAACCAATTAATTATTTTAAGTGTTAGGGTTTACAGTGTACAAACATTATTTAGTAGTCTCAACTCAAAAAAAAGTGAAGTAAACTTCAATTTTACATATTTAAGATAAGATCATTTTACAGAGCAGCTGCTATAAATGTTTAACCAACTGTTGTTGTTATTTGAGTTGATTTATCTACGTTTTAGTAGCAAAGACAAAAGTTTATTGACAATAACAGTGCTATATTGACATTGAGAATTGTCTGTTTCTAATCTGTGACCTTGCTAACAATTCATCCTTGATGATTTACAGATGGCGAATGGTTCCGTCAACAATATGAGCAAAAAGACTGATTTTGAGAATTTACATGTCAGAGAAGATATATTAGCCATGTATTGGCCCAATATAAAAGTAGGGATTAAGAAAAGCTAAAGACTAGTGTGTAAAGTGCGCCCTCTAGAGGACAAGGTCTGAACATGAATGCTTTTTTGATGACCTCTTTAAAACAGCATATATACACCGTTAATATATATTATATATATATATATATATATTACTCTATCTTTTGTCAAATCAACTTTCAATGAATTAAAAATTAAGGCAATCAGGTGCTTACTTTTTAAGTTAAACCAACAATTTTATGGATGTATGGATGGATGTATGTATGGATGTAGGTATATATGGATGTATGGATGGATGTATGGATGTATGTATGGATGGATAACTTCAGAGCAGTATTTGAGTTTAATAGGCCTGTCCTATTATTTAATAGGCCTGTCATTCATCTGTTTAGGAACTTGTGTGCCCCGAAATCAGAAGAAATCGAGGAAAACTTTTCAGTGCCAGTTAAATTAATTAGATTACACATAATTCGGTAGTAAAGCGTAGTTTTGCATATTTTATTGTTGCAGAGATGCATGTATTTTGTAAAAATGTTTGCTAATTTTTATCACTTAATTAATTAGAAGCATCACAATTACTAAATTGTGTCTTTTTACACAGGGACTACAGAACAGACATTTAGCTTCTCACCTGGTCCAAGGCCCTGTCCCAAATTGCACACTTCATGTGCTCTTGACTTGTGGACTTACAATGGCTGCTGCGTGGGTCAGTAAAAATATGTGTCGCATGGGATACATTCTGTGATACTTTTGCATCTTTTTAAAAAGCTTGATGCTGGTCACTTGATGCTTGATTAAGGCAAAAGGTCAAAGAATAGATGACAAATGGTCAACTTAATTATAAATGGACTTGAATTGAAGTATCCACCTTTTTACGCAAGAGCGGCACAGCCATTTCTAACTCCTCGGGTCATTTTGACCCAAAATTTGTTTATCGGACTTTTGTCGCACTTAATCCACGAATACGCACACACAAAAGTTGACTGGATTCAAGGAGTTTACATGGTTGCATTAAAAAAAGTAACAAATTCTTCCCTCGTGGGTCAATTTTACCCCCTTAGGAATGAATGGAATGCTTCAGTATACATAGAAAAACCTTTTAAAAAAAATGCTCGAAATTAAAACTAAAAATGCTAAAACTATCTAGAGGCAAGAGTCATGAAATATGTTATATATATATATATATTTTCCACAAGAGGTCGGCAGAGACACCCAAATTGACCCAATGTGAGATAGTCATGTGAAATAGTTAAGACACCTTATTGAATTCCATGGTTTTCTGTATAATCTTTCAAATAATCTTACGAATATCTATTTACCTAATATGAATTAAGACCTGCAATGTTGCCAGAATTATAATCATACACTGTTTGTTCGTCGGCCAGAGGAGAACTGGCACCCCGACTGAGCCTGGTTTCTCCCAAGGTTTTTTTTTCCATCCTGGCCCTGAAGGAGTTTTGGTTCCTTGCCTCTGGCTTTTGGCTTGCTCAGTTGGGGACACCTAAATTTCATCTATATTACCGATCTGCCCGCATTGACACTATATGATACTTGAAATTAGCCGGATAACATCACCGTTTCACCAGAACGGCTGTACAAATTCTGTTGCATTATTTTCCTGTTAACACCGTGAAGCTGCTTTGAAACAATTGGACTTGTTAAAAGCGCTATATAAATAAAGGTGACTTGACTTGACTTGATAAGAACAAAATAAAAATAAAAATCATCTAGTGCTTGGCAGGTCTTAAAATCTGGAAAATAAAACCTCAACACGACAAATCACTTTTTGTCTTTTTTTTTTTTTTAATAAAGCGATGGGAAAACCATGGGTGATAACTTGAAGTAATCATTTTCTGCATGACTTTATCAGCCTCTTACATCATTCTGGAGGAATTTTGGCCTGCTCTTCTTTACAGCGTTGCTTCAGTTTGTTGAGGTTTGTGGGCATTTGTTAATGCACAGCTCTTACCACAGCATTTCAGTCAGGATGAAGTCTGGACTTTGACTTGGCCATTGCAACACCTTTGTACTTTTCTTTTTCAGCCGTTCTGTTGTAGATTTGCTGGTGATCATTGTCTGGTTGCATGACCCAATTTTAGCCAAGCTTTAGCTGTCGGACAGATGGTCTCACATTTGACTCTAGAATACTTTGGTATACAGAGGAGTTCATGGTTGACTCAATAACTGTGAGGTGACCAAGTCCTTTGGCTACAAAACAAGCCCAAAATCATCACCCCTCCACCAGCATGCTTGACTTTTGGTACGAGGCTGAAATGCTCTTTTGGTTTTCACCAAACTTGTCGCTGTGCATTATGGCCAAACATCTCCACTTTGGTCTCGTCTGTCTAAAGGACATTGTTCTAGAAGTCTTGTGGTTTGTTCAGATGCAACTTTTCAAACCTAAGCCGTGCTGCCATGTTTTTTTTTTAGAGAGAAGAGGCTTTCTCCTGGCAACCCTTCCAGAAATGCCATACTTGATACAGAAATATACATACAGAAATGCTGGGACAACCATCTTTTTCTAATTGTACTGTCATGAACTTTAACATT
This sequence comes from Paracanthobrama guichenoti, assembly GCA_018749465.1. Classification (NCBI taxonomy): domain Eukaryota; kingdom Metazoa; phylum Chordata; class Actinopteri; order Cypriniformes; family Gobionidae; genus Paracanthobrama; species Paracanthobrama guichenoti. The sequence continues at coordinate 23,769,304 of CM031963.1, read as the reverse complement.
TAACATGTTAACTGAGGCCTGTAGAGTCTGAGGTGTAGTTCTTGGGTTGTTTGCAATTTTTCGGAGCATTACACAGTCTGATCTTGGGGTGAATTTGCCGGGACGTCCACTCATGGGAAGATCGGTTTTGAATGCCTTCCATCTCACTGTAGAATGACAGACTTCAAATGGTTTGGAAATGTCCTTGTAAACCTTTGCAGATTGATGGCAGCAACAATTGCATCTCTAAAATCATTGCTGATGTTTTTCCTCCTTGGCATTGTTTTAAACCACATCTGAATACTCCAGAACTGCAAGAACTTCTGCTTTTATAGAGGCAATCACACTTGCTGGTGATCAGTTAATCAAAGGCATTTAATTAGCATTGCCTGACTGTTACTCATCCTCTTAAATCCTATGTTAACAGTCCTATCTTTGTCACCCATGGCCTTTCCATTTTGGCTTTATCTTTGCTAAACAAATGATGACACGGTGTGATGTCATGTATTGTTCATCTGAGGTTTTATTTTCCAAATTTAAGACCTGCCTTAATAATAATAATAATAAATTAAAAACAAATAATTATGCACAGACACAGAAAACCATGGAATTCAATAGGGTGTCCTAACTTTTTCACATGACTGTATTTTGAGCTGATTTCAGCTGGTTTTTGCATGCATTGAAGAGCTATTTTGAATTTAAGTTGAAAGAATGTGCTTAAATTATATTATTTGACCAGATCAAGTAATTTAAAAGGTAAATAAATAAATGCATTAAAAGTAGAAAGAAAGAAATTATATATATATATATATATATATATATATATATATATAGTGATAAGCTTTCTGGAGAAGAAGAAAAAAAAGAAAAAAAAAAGTATATAGACCCACGAGGGAAAGATTTGTTACAGGATGCGAGGAAATGTGCAAGGCTTCGGGTGTCAGACGCTTTTTATTTTTAGCTGTCCGAAAGCGGTCTACACTTCAAGAAGTTACACTTCTTGAAGTTGCAAACTGGTATTTATCATATTAATTTGTTATCGTGATCAAAAACACGCCGGTTTACTGTTTCATGCACATTTATGAGAAATGGCATACTTCCACGTTAGATTTTAAATAGCATACTTCCACGTTAGCATACTTCCAGGTTAGATAGGGCAATAATTTCAGGTATGGTTCATTAAAACATGTCTGAAATACAAGAGTTCTCTCAAAACATTTTACTGGATGAAAAGTAACATACAATTTTTTTAGGCTCACACGGTCTGTTGAAAAGAAAATTGACCAATAAAAGCAAAATGACAACAAAAACATAAATGCTACCAAGTTTGAAGGCCCTAACCCAGCACATATTGCTGTTGTGCTGCTTAGAAGCCTTTAAGATTGCAAAAACATTAGTCAGTATCACATCTCAGGCTCCCTAGCTAGGCAGCACTGTCTATACTCACTTACAGTAGTTCTGCTGACTCCTATTGTGTTAAATAGCATAGAGTCTGTATGATTTCCCACCCCATCAAACATACATCCAACGGACGTAAAGGAGTAAAAAAAAAAAAACTAGGCTCTTTCTGTTTGAGAAAACACAAAAAGATTAAAGGTCTCTCACATTCAGTTCTTTAGTGACAAAGTAGCGCTTCAACCATTCACAATGACTTCAAGACACAATTCCCGGACTCCTAAACTGAATCATTTGTATTCAGAAGCTTAATATGAAGGTGCTAAACACAAAGTCTTAGCATTGGCATCAGTCTCTTATACCGAGAACAATCTGCAATGCACACTGCAAAAATAAACAATGCAACATTACACATACGCTCAACAGTCATCGAAAACTTTTGCATTTTCGTTTCCTACTTGAAATTCGAGAAAAGGCTTACAAGCACGTTTGAAACTAATCAATTTCTTACAGGTTTGACTTTGTAAAAAGAGTTACACACCAGAATATACAACGTCAAGATGAACTTATGCGTTTGTGCCTAAATGGAAACTAAAATAAATAAATCACTCTTATGGAGTGACACTAATTTATGATTGGACAATTTTAATCACTAGGACAAATTCGGTTTGATGTGAGAACTGATGCGTTAGCTTAAATCTCTAAGCATATAAAAATTACAACATATTTCCTACTTAAAGATTTACGTTTACATGGAAATGGAAAGGAGCAATGAGAAATGAAAGACAACTACTGCCCAGACTGAAAAGAACAAATGACTAAAATTGCTTAAAAATACATTATTTCTCCAAAATTGACATAGAAAACCAGAACTTAAGAAATAAAGCACTCTAAGCTCCCCCCCAAAAAACTAACTTTCCAAACATTGCACACTATCAAATTCAACGGCTTTCAACAGACTCCACAGACATTCATTAAACAAAACATGGAGCTTGAGCATTTTAAGATAAAAAGCAACAAATAAGAGTAAGAGTATTGATCATAAAGACAAAACATCTCCTGAAACCACCTCCAGGACCTGCATGTGTATGTGGAGACTGTGGAAATTATTTTTTGTAAACCAAACAAATACATAACACTAATAAACATACTCCTAACACTGGGGGAAAAAAAACAGCACTCTAAGTTTTGCCTCCGTTGCTTTCGGTTAGGGAGAGGAGAAAAAAAAAAAAAAAAAAAGTGGTGGAAGTTTTTTGTGGTCCCTTCGACTGTGTGTGAGAGCGACAGAAGGAAATCAATGGACGGGAAGAGATGTATTGTGGAGAATAGCTGGCATTAGGAGATGCACAGTGCAGACACACATTGACCTGTGCCTAAGCAGAGGAAGCTTGTCACAAATGAGCAGAGGGCATCTTCTCACTCGTAGCCCTCGGTGAAGCTGTCCCAGTCCCCCACGGCCTCCAGACACTCCTGGTTGGGCTGATACTGGAAATCAGGCTGGTAGTTATCAGGTGGGCAGGCGAATGCATTTGGCCCTTTCTTGAGTCGGGTGCTGTCGAAATGGGGGAATACGTTATGTGTTGACCAATAAGAAAAGGAAATCTTTTCAAGAGGGCTATAACAAGAAAGCAGCATGAGATACTCACTGGTTCTTGTGTTTGGAGCCGCTGATGTGGGCCTGGTACTGCTCCACCGAGTTCAGCTCAATATTGCACACAGTACATGGGTAGCCCTTCAGTGTGGAGGCTGAGAGAAAAGACATTTAACATTTTAGTAACATGTACTGCTGTGACAAAAAAAACCAAACAAAGTCCACAAATTAAGGCTGGGCATTGACAAATTCCACGGTTCAATTCCGATTCACAAGATTGCGATTCGATTAAATTCTGATTTCAATTCGATTAATTTGGATATATATCAGGTACATTTCCTCAAAAAAACTGAACTGATTTGTATACAAATAAGGTATTTTTTTAATAATAAATGTTATAATAACTTTTTAATGAAAGAATTCTGTTTCTACTACAATTCATTTTTTTAAATTTAAATATGTAAACTAGGGATGCACTAGGGATTTGTGCCGATACCGATTACCGAAAATTCGTTATATTTCAAAAAGCCGGTAACCGATATACTGGCCGGATAAATCTAAAACCAAATTTGTATGTAATTTTTGAGAGCCGGATTACAAAAACAAAAATCTCACCATTAAAAGCCAAGCACACAATCATAATGTTCTCATAATTTCACGTAGCCTATATGACAGGCTTGCACTGCACATGTTGCACTCAACTGTACTGTCCTTTTTTAAGTGATTCCAATTCATATTTCAAGCAATTCAAAACCATCATGGCGAACAATGCACTTCTGAAGGATTATTTAAAGGCTTTAATATATCGGCCAAATTTTCTTATTGGGCCGATAATGATAACATTAAAAATGAACATACAATCACCTAAAGGATTATTAGGAACACCTGTTCAATTTCTCATTAATGCAATTATTTAATCATCCAATCACATGGCAGTTGCTTCAATGCATTTAGGGGTGTGGTCCTGGTCAAGAACTCCAATCTGAATGTCAGAATGGGAAAAAAAAGGTGATTTAAGCAATTTTGAGTGTGGCATGGTTGTTGGTGCCAGACGGTCCAGTCTGAGTATTTCACAATCTGCTCAGTTACTGGGATTTTCACACACAACCATTTCTAGGGTTTACAAAGAATGGTGTGAAAAGGGAAAAACATCCAGTATCGCGGCAGTCCTGTGGGGCGAAAATGCCTTGTTGATGCTAGAGGTCAGAGGAGAATGGGCCGACTGATTCAAGCTGATAGAAGAGCAACTTTGACTGAAATAACCACTCGTTACAACCGAGGTATGCAGCAAAGCATTTGTGAAGCCACAACACGCACAACCTTGAGGCGGATGGGCTACAACAGCAGAAGACCCCACCGGGTACCACTCATCTCCACTACAAGTAGCAAAAAGAGGCTACAATTTGCACGAGCTCACCAAAATTGGACAGTTGAAGACTGGAAAAATGTTGCCTGGTCTGATGAGTCTCGATTTCTGTTGAGACATTCAGATGGTAGAGTCAGAATTTGGCGTAAACAGAATGAGAACATGGATCCATCATGCCTTGTTACCACTGTGCAGGCTGGTGGTGGTGGTGTAATGGTGTGGGGGATGTTTTCTTGGCACACTTTAGGACCCTTAGTGCCAATTGGGCATCATTTAAATGCTACGGCATACCTGAGCATTGTTTCTGACCATGTCCATCCCTTTATGACCACCATGTACCCATTCTCTGATGGCTACTTCCAACAGGATAATGCACCATGTCACAAAGCTCGAATCATTTCAAATTGGTTTCTTGAACATGACAATGAGTTCACTGTACTAAAATGGCCCCCACATTCACCAGACCTCAACCCAATAGAGCATCTTTGGGATGTGGTGGAACGGGAGCTTCATGCCCTGGATGTGCATCCCACAAATCTCCATCAACTGCAAGATGCTATCCTATCAATATGGGCCAACATTTCTAAAGAATGCTTTCAGCACCTTGTTGAATCAATGCCACATAGAATTAAGGCAGTTCTGAAGGCGAAATGGCGTCACAGTATTAGTATGGTGTTCCTAATAATCCTTTAGTTGAGTGTATATCGGGCGATAACGATATGGTGGCCGATTTATCGTGCATCCCTAATGTAAAACTGTTTAATGGTGGTTGGCAAACCTGCTTGAAGGTGCATACCACCACCGCATGACATCTGCGTGACAGCTGAAGTCAAATAAAGGATCGGGCTTAGGATAGCCGATACTGATTGGTTAAAAAAAAAAAAAAAAAAAAAAAGCCTAATCGGCCTCCAATTCTGATCCATCAGATTGGCTCGGGGCAACCCTATTTATAAGATATTAAAAGAGTTGTTTATATTATATTAATTAGTGTTTGCTGAATGTTGACAGTAGATGAGAAAATATGTGTTTGCTCAGCTGTCCTATTACTACTACTAAAAAAAAAAAAAAAAAAAAAGCAACCTTATATATACATACACACACATACACACACACACACTTTTTCATATACCGTTTACTCTTTGTAAACAGAGAAAACTATATGTGACCCTGAACCACAAAACCAGTCATAAGTCACACAGGTATATTTGTGGCAATAGCTAACAATACATTGTATGGGTCAAAATTATCGATTTTTCTTTTTATGCCAAAAATCTTTAGGATATTAAGTAAAGACCATGTTCCATGAAGATATTTTGTAAATTTCCTACTGTAAATATATATAAAAAAAAAAAAAAAAAAATGTGTATTATCAGTAGTAGTAGTATGCATTGCTAAGAACTTCATTTAACAACTTGAAAGGCGATCAAATAGTTGCATCTTACAAACCATACATCAATGGAAAGCTTATTATTAAAAAAAAAAAAAAAAATGTTTTGTGGTCCAAGGTCACATTCTCTAATGAAGTATTAGACAGAACTGCAAAACAGAGACGGCAAACTAATGAAAACAGAGAATGGGAGGGCTGTGTGCTTATGCACTGCCGTACTTTGCGCCGCCAAAAATTTAAGTCCCCCGCTTGTGACACATCGGCCGAAGATAAACTTAATAATATAGTTAGGTAATTAAATTCAAATATCGGCCGATATGTCTGTTGACCACTACTTGCAATAACCACGTATGAAGGAATATCTTCAACCCAGTTTATTACGTTAAACAGAATTTGATGTGCACGCATAGGTAGTCAATGATATTCCTTGTGTTTTGTGCAACTTATTCAGTTTTTATGGCATCTGCAATATGGCAGCAAAGATTTAGAAGTAAAAATCATGTTGATTAATAGGAATTTAATTTTAAAAGGTTCAAAATGAACATTCCAGGTTAACTAGAGATGTAGTTGCTTACCACCAAAAGCAAGGCTGCACGATTAATCGGAATTAAACCGCACGCATTTTGGCAAAGCCTGCGATTATTTTATGCGCAGCATGTCAGTGAAGCGCGGCTCTGTGATCAGTAGTAAATGCTGCTCCATCTGAAAGCCAAAGAGCGCTCTCACGCAGAAACTCCAAATATGCCCCGCAGAAGTCGTTTCAGGAAACACCTAATGGGCATCAAACTAAATAAACAGAAGATTGAAACACTTTGATTGATTAAACATGACTAATAAACACACGACTACGACAATATATGGTTTATCCAAGTTCGTCAAGCCATCTCGGATATTTTCATGATAAAAGTATATTTATACTTCAATGCTAATCGACATAGCCTTTTTCACTGCATAGAATACTGTGAAATAATATGTTGTGTGCCTTATTCTATGTAAGAAGCCACATTTTATACAAGAGTGTGCAATTGTTACGAAGAGAGTTTGGAGTAAAAACATGTTAAATGTTGTCTATTGTTGGACAAGAGAGTCATAAATGCTTCTCGTGTTTGGAAAGATGATTGACGCGTGTTGCTTTTTCAAATGCACGTTATAAGCGACTCAAACTCGCAGTGCTTTCAGATGAAGCAGCATTTACCACTGAACACAGAGCCGTTCTTCACTGACAAGCTGTGCATTTAAAAAAAACAACAACAAAAAAAAGAATAGCAATAAGCCAAATCGGTTTAAGCACTTTTTCCAATTAATTGCGATTAATCGTGCAGCCCGTGCTTAAAAATAACAAAAAAGTTTTCACAGTATTGTAAAGCCTGTACTTTTGTTAAAGCTCTTGGTTTATGTAATAATTCATATTTCTATATATAAATTATTTAGTTTAAAAATGAATGAATGCTACTTTTCTGGCTGGATGAAATACGGAGATGTAATTCCTTACATGTGAGATGTAAGTGTTACTGATGTAATTCCTGTTTGATGTCCACATGAAGTTTTACATACAGGCTGTGAGACCCCCTTCTATGTTCTGACCTGGTGCAGAGGACGGCCCATAGGTCTCCATCAACTTCTGTTTAGTCAGGTGTTTTTTATGTTTCTTGCCATTGTAGTGCTGCTGAGCCATGAGGGGATTGTTGAAGGAGGCCTGGCAGATGGAGCAGAAGCGGTTGGGGTCCTGCTCTGCCGGCCCCTGCACACCTTTAGGTAGCCCTTCATCCTTCTTCACCTGTGGTTTGGGCTGAGGTAATGCTGGAAGATGAGCGAAAACAACACGTCAGCTTTTTAGATGAAATTACTAGTTCTAACCGTGTTCGGAATAGAATATTAGCGGGCTGTGTAATATATACTGAATATTGTCAACAATTAGCATGTAAAACAGAATGAAATGCAGTATGACACTGTAGAGCTGCATGATTCTGGATAAATTGAGAATCACAATTTTTTTTGGTTCCAAATAAAGATCACGGTTCTCCCAAGATTCTGAACATATAATTAAACAAAATAACAATTTACTAGGTTCTCACAAAGTATTAGTTTCAAGTACTAAATTTCATGATAATCTTCTTACCAGGAGTCTGTTGACCATAGGTCTTCAAGCGAAGGTTCTTGGAGTGAACTTTGCCCATGTAATGTGACTGTGCCACCACTGGGGAAGAGAACGTCATGTTGCACACATTGCAGGCTTTGTATTTGCCCCCTTCATCGACATTACTTGTCTACAAAACAGAACACTGGCCATTAATACAGGGCACACATTTGTGATCTAATATGCAATAAATCTTCTGACTTACAGCATCATCTGAAGACTTGAACCTTTTTGCGATGGGCTCCTCATTACCGTGAATGCTCATGTACCGGCGCACTTTGCTCGCATGTTTTTTGCTCTACAAGAAGAGACAGGAAAGTTAACATTGAGAAGGTCCTAATTTGCCATTTAGCTGATGTTTTATAAAGCACTTTTGTCATAGGACAGGAACTTTAACCACTAAGCTACCATCCACATGTACTATTCATAGTTTAGTATGTTATTAGTATATGCAAGTAGGGCTGCATGAAAAATGAAAATTTCACCAGATGACTTGAATAGCTCTATTTGGAAAGAATTAATAATTCTAGAATGATTGGGATGATTTTGTAGTGGAGTTGCATAGAAAATAAACAAATTACAAAGCATAGATAAAATACAATAGAACAAAGACACAAATTAAATAAACAGGTTTTTCAGGTAAGTCTAACAGTATTCGGTACATAAATAGAATAATTAAATGCAAAAAAAAAAAAAGTCTTTACTGTTTTTAATTATAATTAATCTGTGTTAAAGTGATTTTCTCTGTTTTTGTTGTTTGATTAACATCTAATGACACAGACAGAAGTGGGATTATTAGGCTGCTGTCACTTTAAGACCGAATGCATAGACCCAATATAATGATACGCCTCCAATCTCTCTCAATTATTTACGTTCACATAAGCAACTGTGTTTACGAGGATACTCACAGAGACGGACATTTTGACATAATTGTGCATGTACGTTCAAGTGTGTTTGCACACACGTCTTTTCAATTATCTGAATAGTTTAAAATCTCTTGAATGTTTAAACTGACAGGACCTAAAACACGTGCGAGTGATAAACATTCACTCCACGGTAGTTAAACTTTGCAATTAATCTGAGAATCACGTGTGTTTCAAATCGAGGTGCCTGGTCCGTACAGATCATACAATCCCTATACTTGACATTGCACATCCTTGGATGAGACTAATAGCAGATTCGCTCATCACGATATTGATGTTAGTCGATATATCGTGCAGCCCTAGTTAAGCATGTGAAATTATCCAGTAGTACACTACAGTTGTCACATGACCTCAAACATTATCTAAGCTTTATTAAGTGGTAGTCAGTTATTATTCTGGAAATATGTAAAGCATTTTTCAACCACATTTGTGTAAATGTCCCATTAAATAATGAGCAGATGATGTCCATGGCTTATGTAACATCACACTGGAAATTGAAGATCACGTTAAGAATACTGCATTGTGGGATACACAATCCTCTTAAGATGGATGCGCATTCCCAGCATGTAACTTGATGTGACGGAGCTTCACAATTCATGCCAGCAAAAAGACGTATTCGCCGTCTAGTGGACTTTGTTTTTTGTTTGCGGACCCACAGTGATGATGAATATTATATCACACGGACATACGAAAGTATACTTCGTTTTTTTTTACGTGTACGTGAGCGTATGCGCATTCGACAGCACAGCCTTGCAAAGTATACATTTTAACTCGTACACAGGCATTCGACGCATGCACAGTTTTCAGCACTCTCGCCACGAGTTACAACCCATGTAAATACAGCAAAAAAACCTGCATGTACAGTACGTGCATACTCGTCATCATTCAGATTACGAAATTTTGCATACGCGTAAAAAGTGAAGTATACTTTGGCCTTTAGACTCAAATACCGCTCTGAAGCGGTTTTAGAGAGAATGTGAGTTTAGTGTGTTAAACTTTGCCATTTTTCCAATCCGGGACAGCCTTGCACACTTCCTGTCACGAGCACACACTCTCAAGTGGCCAGGCTCACAAATGTGGAGGTTGTGACAGGCCCTTTGTACACAAAAGTCCTTTTAAGGCAAGCCAGCTGAGCAGGCAGCCATCTTGGGAAATATTTACTTTAACTGAACATTTCAATAATACATTTCAAATCAGCAATTCATTCTATCACAAACGGTATCATACATTGTTTTACACTCTGTTATTTGGAAGGCTGAACACTTTATTTAGGATGGACATACATCCGGATTTTGGCCAGACAGTCCAGATTTGAAGCCCCCTGTACTGCGCCAGACACTCATTTGTACTCCTTTTTGGAGTTGCGCTAAATCGGCCTAAAAAACCCTGCTCCAGAATCTTTATTGGGATGCAGCAGCATAGCGTCTAATACCGTAAGATCTCTGGTCAAACAAATGATTGGCTGAAAGCAGTGTCAAATAAATATCTGATATATCATTGGTTAAAAAATGTAAACAAGCCTCCACGTCCATGTGCTGGCTACGTCATATCATAACATTAACATGCCGAAACGTCAGATATCATTTAATCCGGAATGGACAAAAGAGCACAAATTTATAATCAAAAAGCAGTAGAGACACTTTTCATGGATTTTGCACACTGTCGCTATGAAATGTTATGTTTTCTGGCACTGTGCCAGATTATTTGTTTATTTATGCATTTCTTTTATTTCCAGAAGTCCAGAAATGTTATGTTTTCAGGCACTGTGCACTTTGCAAGACAGGTTCATCTCAGTGGTCAGTGGTCAATCACAATGTCTTGAATAAATACAAATACTGTGAACAAACACTTTTTTGCCTCTTCTGTTACACATATGTCTACATCAAGATATATCGTAGATCAAATTGTCTGGCAATGAATAGAGTAGGCTATTTCAGAATCACTGTATCATGACAGCATCGATATGATGGCCAAAATTGTACTGTAGTTGCGAGTACACCAGAGTCCTATGTAGGGCTGCGCAGTATATCGAAATTATCAAAATATCACAAATGTACATATCGCGGTACGCATATCACAATGGCATGCAATATCTGAATGATTTTAATAGGTTACTTCAACATTGTGAAAAGTGTACGTTTTAGGTCGACGCATATAGCAGAGAATAGACTGGACACATGACTGTTACTTATGTGCCTTGCTTGACGTTAAAAAGAGTTATTAAAAGCAATAACTTGCGAAAAACAACTCCTTGCAGTCTCACACTGTCTGCTGTATGACACACACACACACACACACACACACACACACACACACACACACACACACACACACACACACACACACACACACACACACACACACACACACACACACACACACACAGCCTCTCTGAAAGCGTGTGATCCCTGCAGTTCTGTTTCGTGTCTTGTTACACACTCGAACTGTCAAATACACACGGTTATGTCTTGGCTGTCTTGACGAGTATTCAAGTAAACCCAGTTGGTTATGCTTTAAGTGAACGATATCAGTTGGGGAAAGAAACCGAATGCTTGTCAATAGGATCCGTGCATTAGGTCTTAAAGTGACAGCTTGCTAATACAGTAAACCTGCAGATACAGTAAACCTGTTAATACAGTAAACCCGCAGATACAGCAAACCTGTTAATACAGTAAACCTGCAGATACAGTAAACCTGTTAATACAGCAAACCCGCCGATACAGCAAACCTGTTAATACAGTAAACCCGCAGATACAGTAACCCACAGATACAGTAAACCCGCCGATACAGCAAACCTGTTAATACAGTAAACCCGCAGATACAGTAACCCGCAGATACAGTAAACCCGCCGATACAGTAACCCGCCGATACAGTAAACCCGCCGATACAGTAGCCCTGCAGATACAGTAAACCCGCTGATACAGCAACCCTACAGATACAGTAAACCCGCAGATACAGTAAACACGCAGATACAGTAAACACGCAGATACAGTAAACACGCAGATACAGTAAACACGCAGATACAGTAAACACGCAGATACAGTAAACACGCAGATACAGTAAACACGCTGCTGTCTGTCAAACAACAAGAGAAAAAAAAAAAAAAAAAAAACACCAGTAGCTTTATGTACCAGTGCATATTTAATTAATGTGAAGACTACTGTTTTTAGTTCTTATTTTTAATAAAGATAAATTAAAATAACAGAAACACATAAATGGTATCATTCTCAGTTTTTAAATAATTTTTTTAATATAATTTAAATAGATTTTACACACTAATACCAATATCGTATCGCATATCGCATTATTTAACAAGGTATTGAATATGACATTTTTCTTATAATCGCACAGCCCTAGTCCTATGCAATTATTCTTGCCTCACTAAATGCTGCAAAGTGTCCTCCTTTTTGGTGTTATGGAAATGGCCACCCTACCTTTATTAGAACCACCATATTGGATGTACAAATTTCACCATTTAAATATAATTCACGTGTCCTGTCTCTATACTACATAGGCTACTGTCTCTGATAGTATGCACTGCAGAGTTAGTCACATTCAGTAAGTCATCTGGGTATTATATGCATTAAAAAAATATATGTAAAGTACACATACTGCAGAAATAGTATGAGTAGTATGCTAGTATGTCATTGTGAACACAGCCTGAAGTACTTGCAATCAATATTTAGCCCTCAAAACCACGTTTTGGCTGAAGAACAAAGGATGTGGTGCGATAATATAAACTGTCTATGTGAATGTGAAATCTTACCTGATAATGTGCAAGTTTCTGGGATTCTGAGATTAAGACAGCGCTACACACTTTACACTGAGAATCAGAGAACAAGTCACTGTTCTCCTTTATCATTCGGTTCACTGAAAGACAGGTCAGCATCAGAAACAGTCACTACAAAGGGGAATTTCATTGTTATATAAAAGAAACATACAAAACAGCGTCAAGGCGAAGTATGCAAAGCTCAAATCAAACCTAGAATCGACTTTCTTTGCATTTAATTGCAAGTATCAGACTATGTCTTCCATCGACCTTGTGTACACTGTTCTACCCACAGACAGTAAAGCAGCAGCAGTCCTGAGAGCTGGAGCTAGGCTACCATGCTTTACACTCCTTCCCACTCTCAGGCACTCTACATTCTCCGAATAAATGTCATATTTTACTTATAAATAAAGCATCAGAAGCAACACCATTTATTCTGAATGAGTGTCGCCGATCTCTTACCCTCGGCCGCCCCTGAAGGTAAATACGGAAAATCTCCATTCGGCTCTTGCTGCGCCATGATGTTTGCAGGAGGCGGGTCGCGCATGCGCAGACGATTCATGCGCTGCACAAGTCTCTTCATACCGATATGCTGTAACCCATTTTTATTCTATTTAAATACAAACATGTGCACCATTTACCTACACGCAAAATGAATGATATACACTAACCAATGCGGATGACACAAGGATCTTTAGGAGAATCTAGAGGAGGTAAACATGACGTGTTGCTACATTTGGTATATAGTTTATTTGCTAAAGGAATCGTTACTTTCTAACTTGGCAAGTAAAGTTAGCATCCTTTTAAATCACGGTGAATCTTCCAGCTTCTAATTTGAAGTAACGCAAAAGACCATAGATTTGACACAAATATGTAATTATTATCACCTAAAATCTTGAACTGCTTGGTTTGTGGCTTGGAGTCCAATTAGTGAATTCACGAAGTCCTATTCTCGCGTTAACTGAACCACAATGGTTTGTTGTAGGTGGAATTATTACTCTTTTTTTTTTTAATTAAGGTTTTTAGCTTCAGCAAACTGTATTGAGACACACGAAGTTACTTAAAACAACATTATAAATTAATAATAATAAAAAGTAAACAGTCAGTATGTGTTTTAACTTATTTTGAGTCTATGAAATATAATAATAATAATAATAATAAAATAATAGTGAATTCAGGAAGTGGTCTGAATTCTCGCACTAACTGAACCACAATTTTGTTGTAGGTGTAAATATTACTTTAGTTTTTTCCCTCTAAATTAATGTTTTGGTTTCAGCAAACTGTATTGAGACACATGAAGTTACTAAAAACAACATTATAAATTAATAATACAAAATAATAAACAGTATGTGCCTATAAAGTAGTATATACATAATAGACCAAACAAACAATAAAAGGCATTGATATTTCACAAATTCTTAAATGTATTCAATAAATGAATGGTTTTAACAGTTTTTTTGTTTGTAGGCTACTGTCCATAAGGGAAACCATTTCATTTTCTAATTCTTTCAAAAGAGGTTTCTGATTACTGAATTTACACTGATGAATGTGAAACTTAACAAATATAATCACAAGATTAATAATATAAGCTTCATTTTAATAAGACTCTTCATATTTGAAAAATAAATAAATAATAATAATAATAATTATATATTATATATATATATATATATATATATATATATATATATATATATATATATATATATATATATATATATATATATATATAATTACATGTTCATATAATAAAAGAAAATTGCATTCCAATTTGTCACTAATAAATGTAGAAACTTCCCACCATAACCTCTTTGTATATTGACAGTGCCAAAAATATGAGGTACAGTTTCTGGCTTCAAAGAACAAAATTAACAATATATATAATATATATATATATATATATATATATATATATATATATATATATATATATATATATATATATATATATATATATATATATATATATATCTTTGTTAAGCTTGGATAGAAAATGTGTGTAATATCTTAAATGAAATTTCCTTGACCTTATTTGTAATAATACATTTATTAGGTAAAAGAATCAGCACCGCATTGGATCGTAAATGTAAAATTCGGCGTCATGCGGCGACGTAATGACGTAAAAGAATCACTGAACCGGTTCTTTGAAACGAACCGATTCACGGAAATGATTCGAGCCAGCGAGCGCGCTTGTCGACTATGACGTAACGTCTTTCCTTGTCTCTCTTGTCTCACGTGACCTGACAGACAACCGCTTGTGAAAATATCCTGGAATCGAAATCCTTGTTTTTCGAGCCTTTGACTGTCCGTACTAACATCGTATTACCGAAAATGAACACTCAACGTGTTCAGTAAAAGTTTCTGAGCAGTTAGCCGAGGTAGCGTCTCAGAGAGTGTGTCTAGGTGTGTATAGAGAGGGAGAATTAATGTTATTGAGGTCGCAGGATGCCCCGCCGGAAGCGCACACCGGATGAAAGCGGAAGAAGAGCGAAAGTCAGCAGAGTGGACAATGAGGAGACCCTGGTCATATCTGATTCTGAACAAGAGGTACTGTGTGTGCAGTAGACAACCAGCTAACTGTGTGTGTGTGTGTGTGTGTGTGTGTGTGTGTGTGTGTGTGTGTGTGTGTGTGTGTGTGTGTGTGTTCGTTTAAAGGTTTGAGAGTTGGCTAAGTGGGGGAAACAACAACTTCTCTTTGAGAATTGCCACGGTAACTATTTTTTTCTGGTCAATTTAATAGTTAGTGCCACATATCTAGTATTGGCTGTGTTGTGCTAATCACCAAATGGAATGGAATTGCAAAATTAATTGGACAGGTTTTCCAAATATTCTACATTCAATGCACAACATTAAAAAAAATCATGTGCTCTTGTAAACTTTAATCAAAATAACTTCCCCTCCCTCTTGCAACAACATCTCTTGGCGTGTTTACTGATGCTAAGGCGGGACGTCCTGTCACTTCCATGAGATCCACCATAACAAACCACAACTATCTAATCAATTCCCCAAAAATCAAGTCACGGCCTACATTTCTTTTTTGCTCCAGAAGCCGTTTCACTTGGATATACATCACGATAGGGACTTCATTTCATGCATACTTTAATAACGACAATATTTTATAGAAAATAACAAGGGTTAATTTTAAATAGAAGGAAAGGAATGACAATAAATTGACTTTAGATTTGAATTTCTTTTTTATCCTAAGGAGGATGATTGTCCCCTTAAACGTTCCTCTCGGACAACCCGGTGGAGACGCAGAGAGAACAAGTCCCAACTACAAGGTACTGCAACTCAGAATTTCCTAACAAATTATAAATTGTGCCTGAAATCTTAGGTGTACGTCTCATTCAGACCCTTCTGTGCCTGAAATTTCAGAGATGACAGAGGATGAGATGCTGGACCTGGCCATGAGACTGAGCGCTCAGGAAGCTGCACAGAGACGACAGCTGGAAGACAGCGACATAGAGAAAGCCATAGCAGAAAGTCTTAATGTTGGTGAAACACTTATTCTCGTAAAGGCTGGAATACACTGCGCGACTTTTAACACGGGAACAGATTTGAAAACAGTAGGCGTCATGCACGAAACTAATGAGGATCACACACTAGCAGACTTTCAAGTGGTTCCAAATACAACAAACTCGTACAGAAACATGCACCTCATTGCTAGGAGATGCATGGGATGTGGGGGGGAAATGCAGGGTATCCCAGCCTTAAAGGGTTAGTTCACCCAAAAATGACTTACTCACCCTCAAGTCATCCTAGGTGAATATGACATTCTTCTTTCAGACGAATACAATCAGAGTTATATTAATAAATGTCCTGGCTCTTCCAAGCTTTATAATGGCATTGAATGGCTGTTTCTGTTTTGAAGTCC
The DNA here is from genome assembly GCA_018749465.1 of Paracanthobrama guichenoti. Taxonomy (NCBI): domain Eukaryota; kingdom Metazoa; phylum Chordata; class Actinopteri; order Cypriniformes; family Gobionidae; genus Paracanthobrama; species Paracanthobrama guichenoti. The sequence continues at coordinate 23,752,883 of CM031963.1, read as the reverse complement.
ATAAAAGTGCATCTATCCATCATAAAAGTGCTCCACACGGCTCCAGGGGATTAATAAAGACCTGAAGCGAAGCGATGCATTTGTGTAAGAAAAATATCTATACGAACTGTAATCTATAACTTCCGCTAACTGTCGTACGCGTGTTCATGAGAGACTGGCATTCTAGTGTATGACGTAGGACGCAGGTGTAGCGTAAGTTCTGGTGACAAACACGGAAGCGCAGAGGATAGACCAAAACAACTTGGTTCTCGCGAGAGCTAGCATATTCTCACCAGAGCGTCCTACGTCATACGCTGGAACACCAGTCTCTCGTGAACGAGCGTACGACAGTTAGTGGAAGTTACAGTTTGTAAAGTTTTAAATATGGATATTTTATTTTTCTTACACAAATGCAGAGCCAGGATATTTTTTAATATAACTCTGATTGTATTCGTCTGAAAGAAGAATGTCATATACACCTAGGATGACTTGAGAGTGAGTAAATCATGGGCTAATTTAAATTTTTGGGTGAACTATCCCTTTAAGTCTCTCATACCAATCAAAGAGCAGAATGGCATTAATCAGATGTTATGTGTTTCTACAGCAGAGCAGTGTAAGAGCATCAGAGGGTCAGGATGAAGCATCCAGCTCTTCAGATCAACCACAGCAGAATGTAGCAAATACGCACTTGAGACGAAAGCTGTCTTACCCCAACCAAGATCAGACAAACAGCGAGAATGAGAGGGAAACGACTAGTCCGCTGCCAGAAATGCCTGATCTGTCACAGATGACCTCCTCGCATCTCTCATCGAGGAGTTCAGCTCAGGTCTCCAGGACTCCTGCTACTACTCAGGTTAGTTTTTCTTCTTAACCCTATGAAGCCTACTGTATCAAATTTGATAGGCCTCTAAATTGTCAGAATTATCAACGTTGCTGACAAACCTGTTGTATGCAATCTACTACATGCCTTCTATCATCTAGTTTAAAATATTTTAGCATGTAAAAGGCCTTTTGGTGTTTTTTTTTTTTTTTTTTTTTTTGCTGTATATGATTCACAACAAAAAGGTCTAATGGTTCAACAAACTGTTCCATTTAAAAATATATTGTTTTTCATACGTTAGGCTTTACTGGGTTAATTATAAAAAGTATTAACCTTCCCCTTTGTTTCCCATATGTTGATGTATATTACCAGGACAAGACCTCAGATAAACAGACAGTCATCAGCGACACTCCGGAGGATGAGCTCTTCAGATTTCGCTCAGAGTCCCAGTCGTCCACTCTCTTCACCAGACATGGCAGCTTCATTCGCCAGCCTGTAGTATGTGTGGAGAAACTGAGTCAGGAACTCATCCCGCCGAGCGCAGGCTCAATAAACTTTCACACAGATGACAGCACTGCCACTTCCACCTGCGCTGACAAATTTCAGTCCCCCCAGAAAGATTTGCCTTTTTCCAAATGGTCAGTCTTCACTCAGGGTGGCAAACGCACAAGCAAACTGCTAGAGGACAAAGATGGCCATCAAAATGCTAACGGGAATGAAGACGATACTCAAATACCTGATGAAGATACTCCTTTACCAACACAGCTAAGCCAAGGTTTGAGCACAGATCAGGATACGTGCCTTTCACCTTCTAGAACATCGCAGATATCGAGCCCCAAATGTGTGCCTGAAAACAACAAAGACGTCACTGAAACGAGTGTAAGTATGACAGCTTAAAACGATGAAGATGTTTATCAGTTACACTACTGTTCAAAAGTTTGGGATTACTATGATTTTTTTTGTTTTGTTGTTGTTGTTTGAAAAAAATGTTTTATTTAGCACGAATCAAAATTGAGTAAAGACATATAGGGCCCTATTTTAACAATCTAACCACAAGTGCACTTAGGGTGTGTCTGAATCCATTTTTGCTAGTTTAACGACAGGAAAAATTATTGGCGCACCAGGAGCATGGTCCAAAAGGGTTGTCCCTAGTCTCTGAATGAGTGTGTTTTGGGCATAACGTGCAGTAAACCAATCGGAGTCTCATCTCCCATTCCTTTTAAAAGCCAGTTGCGCTTGCACTATGGCGGATTCGCTATTTACATGGTGTAATATAGACACCTTCAACCTGACGAGTCAGTTTAAACGCGTGTATTGCCATGTTTGGGTAAATAAGTAGTCATTTTCATTCGCCATTACTGCAAATATGTAATTCTCATACATGCAACGACTATCCATTATGACATGTAGGCAGTTTTATCTTTATGTACACAATAATATTCTTTTACATTGTAATCATTTATTTTTCATATTTGGCTTGTTTGTGTGCTGCTGCGTGTCCCTGTGTGTGTAATAAGCAGTGTACACGCGTTGTGCACCCGCCTATAGGCGCATATTACTAACACTCCCTTTTAAATAACACAAAAATACTGGACTATTGACTTTAGACCTGGTTTTAGTTGGTCAATGGCGCAGTCATTTTCAGTTGCCTCAAAATAGTAACGTGCCAACAATGCGCCTGAACACACCTTGTTTTCAGACCAGCACGCCCATGGGTGAACAGATGGGCTCAAATGCATTTGCTATTTAAACAATGTGGCACAGGATGTGAAAATAATAACTGCGTCGGGCTGAAACTAGCAAAACACACTTTCTGCGTGTGTATGTTCTTCAGTGTATGTTCTTCAGAGAGCTTAATTCTAATCCCAGTAACAAGGTTTGAATGGATTAAAGGCCCATTCGCACCAAGGATGATAACTATAACAATAAATAAAATAGTTTTAAAAATCGTTCAATAATCAGAACGTTATTGTGCGTCGGTGTGGACACTAATATAGTTATCATATAATTCACGGTGTCAACAGGTCTTAATCCTCTGTAATATGCATTCTAATCATTTTATTTAAAATATTTTACTTAAAATAACACTGTGTGTACAAATCAGTGGAAATAGTATAGTATCTGTAAAATCTTTGATATACTATGTTGCCCATACATTCTCATTCTGTATAGGATACATAAACTGTGAATTGAACATATCTATCATCTCTGTTTTACTTCCAACTCTATTGTGTTGTCATTTTAACAGAAAACTCCTGACCAAAAGCAAGTGGAGGATCAGACCACTCAGGGTGAGAATGTAAAATCTGACACTGGTATGCCATTTCTTACACTCCTCCTCTCTACTGTGGCCATACTGGCTATGTTTGGCCTAAAACCAAGAGTTTACAGTTTTCCACTTGCCATCTTTGTCTGATGCTGCTACACAAATATAGATTAACTTGCATTTCTCAGTTGTTCTTTTCGGGGCGTGTAGTCATGTTTGTCATATAATGCAGTTTGATTTTGAGTTCTGGAAATAGAAAAGCATTTACTTTATGCTTCAAGTTGCATGTGTGGTTGGCCCATTGTTGCTGCAAGACTGAGCAGTGTTTTGTAGTATTCGTCACCACACAGAGTGAGTTTGGTTCCTGCCGACAGGGCCTGTCAAGATATTGGGTTCTCTGTGCGATGGTTCCATACAAATGTTAATTCAGCCAGGCCCTTTTTAAAAAACAAACTATGAAAAATGTAATATAAAGGTTTGAAAATCTCCTATTGACTAATACTCTACCGTTAAAGGGATAGTTCACCCTGATAACCCAACTAAATTGGAAGAAAGCTGAGTTTTTTTTTTTTTTTTTCCTCACACGCAAGCTATTGGAAAGTGCGGATGAGTCATGACATTTGATTTGACATAATGGCCAAGGCAAATTGTCTTTAAAAGTATTAACCAGACAAAGGTTATTTGACGTTGGCTGAAGTCTGGGTTTATCTTAAACTGCAGGAGCCACAGAAGAGCTATGTGACAATGAGCAAGATTTCCTGAGACACTACAATAGGCTACTGATAATTCATTAATAATGTACAAAATGAAATATTTTAAGTTAAATGCACAGTGTAAGACGTGTAAAAAAAGACGAAGCTAACAATGTCAAGATCAATATTTGTGTAGCCTTCCTGACACGGTATTTTTACAGACTGTCACGTCACTGGCATAGACTGTAGTATTTAAAATAGCATATATGCAGTAGTTATATTCTCGATTAATTTACAGAGCAATCCCTGCAACGTTTTTAGGTTAACTACAGAAGAGACTAGGATTAGTGTGTGTCGCACTCGGAAGACTCGCAACAGGGGGAGTGGCATCACGATGGTCGCTCTCCACCGTGATGTCGGTCATCATCCATCGGCACAACCCTAGCATAGCTCTTGATCAAAATTGACCTGATTAACATGAAAAATAACTAATTTCACCATGAAATCATGTAGTGAAGTGTTCCGTGTGTTTCAAAATCACCATATGACATCCAGCGCTGTGAGAAAAAAAAACACATCACTGGCAGACGTTTTTGCCCAAACTTCAAAGGCCCATTTAAATTATTAAAACTAGAGGCAAATCTTAACTTTAAGGTTACTTTTATCATGTAAACTACCTATATACAGCATGTTATATGCATATGTGTTTGGGACAGAGGGAAACACGGTCGCATTTACAGCAGATATATGCTGCCCATCATAAATCAAAGCATGAGACAGACAGCGGCTGGAGGAGAACACCGGAAAAGGTGACAGAAGGACGATAATAGTCTGTATTTGCAATACACACGCTATGGTTCAGCTGTGTGTGACAAACGCTGGCAGTGTGAAAGCACAACGTGTGTGTGCTGCTCCCGCTCTCCATACGCACAGCTTCTGCGCTGCCACCGCGCTGCTTATGCGTGCAGTGTGAAACCAGCGTGAAATGAAAATAAAGTCATCCTGCACGTCCGGCTGCTGACGGCTCACATGCACTCCCAGGAACGCGCACAGAATAACGGCCGAGCTCAGTATTTTGACTGAATAATACGATTTCTTTCTTGCATAACCTTATAGTATGCCTCCTGAACCCTTTCCATATATGGTGTATGCTTTTTGTAAAGTTTTAGCCTGTTCACCATTCACTGCTATTATATGGAAATTTGTTTTTCAGAATTTCTCCTTTTGAAGTCCGAAAAAGATAGACGGACATAAGGCATTGGAACAACAGCAGTAAAAGATGGCTTTATTTTAATTTCAGGGTGAACTATCCCTTTAATACTTTTACACAGCAGGGACTTTTATACAGACTAGTGACAGTAAAGACATTTATAATGTTACAAAAGATTACTATTTCAAAATGATTGCTGGCAACAGACTTCTTTCAAAATCAAAAATCTTACCAACCCCAATCTTTTGAACAGTGTATAATAGTCATATCTGTGATTCTGAACACTTGGGTTAACCCTAATCATTTCATCATGTTTTAAACTGCAGAAACTGTTCCAAACACTCAGTCTTGGAATGAATTTACTAGTCACATGGTCTTGCATTTAACAGATGATGAAGATGAAGCCAGTGAAGAGGTAAGTTTTTGGATGTATTCCGATTATGTAAGCACAGTATTACCATAACCAGATACAGCTAATGTTCCGGTTTCTAGAAATTCTAGTAAGATTTAACCAGAATTGGAAAATGTTGTAATTTACAGGTTCTCTCCCCGAGCCCAGTTAAGAAGACTTTTAGGCCAATCAGGACTGAGATTTCCCCAAACCAGTCCTGTATCTCTTCAGCTACCATCACCCTCGATCCTTCCACACAAGACACCCAAATGTCTCGGTCTGTCCTCGAGTTCTCAAGAGCATCCAAAGGTGTTGAATCCCAACCCTCCAACTGTAAACCTCCACATACTTCAGTGGAAAAAGGACAATGCACAATCTCTTACTATTGGGGAGTGCCTTTCTGTCCCATGGGGCAATGCCCGGACGAGTATACACGTGTGATCATGTGTCAGATGGAGGTGTATGAGAAGAGCCTGAAGGAGGCCCAACGAATGCTGCTGCGCAAAGCAGATTGGGGACAGCCAGTGAGTGACACAACTGCATTCATTCAGTCAAAACATCATATTACAACAGTTATAGGAACAATCTGAAACTAATCAGCTTTCCTCATGAATATTAATTGTCACATATTTAGATTTATTTGATGTCTCCCAAACCTACTGTAACAATACCTTTTTATATACAGTTTTAGTAGTGTAGATTGCCAAATGATACATTTGTTTGTTTTTAGGTGGTTCCTGGCTCAGATAGGCCTTTTGGTGGGAGGAGATGGAAGCGCCACCGACCTCCTCAGCTGTCAGAGGATGAGGAGGAGAATGAAGAAGAGGGAGAGAAGGAAAATAACAGAAAAGAGGTAGATGTAGAGAGGGAGGAAGCAAGGCAGGAGTCTGTGGTGGGGTCACAGGAGGAAGCTATGGGAGGACAGAGTGAAACATACGTAGTTTTGTCTTCTCCAGAGACAAAAGATGAGCAAGTGGTAAGTATACTGGTCTTGGTATTACTGTAATCTCTTTATCAGGGCAATTGTTTAGATCTAGGGATGTCATGTGAAATTTAATTACTGTGTTGTTAGAACCAAAATTTCAGCATGTCTGCTTAGATCCATGGCTCCAAGTTACTTTAACGTTTTTTTTTTTTCCATGTGTTTTAGTGTAATACCATCATTAACCACAAGATGACACTCCAGTTATTGACAGTAAAGACAAACTGTTGTTAAGAATGTTGCTGCACCTGTTGCTGATATGTTCTTTGCCTTCTCAACAGGAAAAAAGCCCTTTCTTCAGCCAAGAGGAGCCTGTAACTGCAGCTGCAAATAAATCTTTCAGGTAAAATAGCGTGTAGTTCTGGTGTTTAGATTTCCAACAAAGTAGCTTTTCCACCAGTTATGTAACATTATACCCTTTGAAAGAATTGGGTGACGGCTTATGTCAGAAACACACTGTCAGCATCAAATTTAAAAAGGCTCATTTGTGTATATGCATGTATATGTATATATGTTCAAGATTCAAGAGTTTTATTTGTCACAAACACAGTTATATACAGAATATACAACCGGCAGTGAAATGTAAACAGGTCCGCTCCATGGACAGTGCAAATTCACAGTTAAAAACACAAGGAGGAAATTATAATAGAAATAGAATAAAAAAAGTACTATATATATACATCTGTAGAATTATAAATAAATCAAGTCAAGTAGAAAAAATAAAAATAAAGTGGAATAAAATAAGTGAAATAAACTGTGCAGTGAGTAAAATGTAGACTTATAAATATGTGGTTAACAGAAATGTACAAAGAAGTATAATGTGCAAACAGGTTTATAACAGGTTGTTACATAGTAGCAACGAGAACAGAAAGTGCAGTGCAATGTCAGTGTATCGATTGCTTTGTGCACTGGTGCGTAGTCATGTTGGAACAGGAAGGGGCCATCCCCAAACTGTTACCACATTGTTGGGAGCATGAAATTGTCCAAAATGTCTTAGAATGCTGAAGCATTGAGTTCCTTTCACTTGAACTAAGGGGCCAAGCCCAACCCCTGAAAAACACCATAATCTCTCCTCCACCAAACTTTACACTTGGCACAATGCAGTCAGGCAAGTACTGTTCTCCTGGCAACCGCCAAATACAGACTCGTCCATCGGATTGCCAGACATGGAAGCATGATTCGTCACTCCAGAGAACACTTCTCCACTGCTCTAGGGTCCAGTGGTGGTGTGCTTTACACAACTGCATCCCACACTTTGCATTGCACTTTATGTAAGGCTTGGATGCAGCTGCTCAGCCATGGAAACTCATTCCATGAAGTCTCTACGCATTGTTCTTGAGCTAATCTGAAGGCCATACGAAGTTTGGAGGTCTGTAGCTATTGACTCTGCGACTTCTGCGCCTCAGCATGTGCTGACCCCGCTCTGTGATTTTACGTGGCCTACCACTAAGTGGCTGAGTTGCTGTTGGTTCCCAAATGCTTCCACTTTGTTATAATACCACTAACAGTTGGCCGTGGAATATTTAGTAGTGAGGAAATTTCACAACTTCTTGCACAGGTGGCAACCTCTCAACCTCTGATTGGAACACCTGAATTCAATATAAAATCTGTGTATAAAATCAAGCACCTAGGCATGCAGACTGCTTCTACAAACATTATTGCATTACAAAACTTTTGAGGTCTGTAAGTTAAAAAGACATAAGACATTTTGTTACAAAGCATCATGGTATAATATAAATGTACTGTATGTCATTTAAATTTATATTTACATTTGTTTTATTGCATATGTACCCATTTTATTTTTATTTTTTTATTATATATTTGAAGGAATAGTTGGCTTAGAACTAAAAGTTTTAATCAATAAAGTGATGAAGTGGATGGTGATGAATCTCTAGAAAGGACAAGTAGCATCATAACAGTATTATAAAGCTGTCTATCGCATCTCATTGACAGGAAAAATACTCCGTGGGATATTTCAGATGAAACTCAAATTAAGGGTCCAGCTGTGCAGGAGGAACAGGAAGCCCAGACTCATGAGGGTTGTGAAGAGGATGAGATCATTTGTCCAGGTATGTGGCTGAAGTTTCCAGCTGTTCAGTAGATGATGAAACGGTTTCCTGTGGTATAAATGTAATTCGGTTGTATGTGAATACAGAGACTCAGATGACTGAAAACAGCACACCAGAGCTAATGATGACCAGTCCTGCCAGTCCTGCACAGGTACAGTAGCACTATACAGCTCTAATCCAACACAGGCAGAGACCTAAAAGAAATGGAACCAGAGTTTACTACCAGAGTTAAGGACTGAATGAATTCAAATAAGACCTTATTCTAAGTGAGCTTCTCTTGTTCACAGCCCCAGTCTTGCGCTGACAGTGAGGTGATGGAGGTAGAGGAGGGAGGAGGTGCTTCTGTGGCAGTGGAGGAGATGGAGCAGGAGAGCGATACAGCAGAAGCAGTTCCTCCTCACAGTCAGAGGATGGAGTGCCCCATGTGCTCTAAACTCTTCCCCCTCAGCAGGATCGAGATGCATGCAGCTTTCTGTGATGGAGAAGCAGACCAGCAGGAAGAACAGTCACAAGGTCAGCTCTCCACTAGCACATCTGTAGCTGTTTAAGTGTGTGTGTGTGTGTGTGTGTGTGTGTGTGTGTGTGTGTGTGTGTGTGTGTGTGTGTGTGTGTGTGTGTGTGAGTGTGTATGTATAGTGCTTTATACAATGCAGATTGTTTCAGTGATGCAAATGTAAAGTTCAGTTCTGCTGTAAAGCAGCTCTAAAAAGACAATAGTAAAGTCATTATTCAGGTGATCGTCTAGCTAAATTCAGTTCTCATCCAATAGTGTAAGTACAATCAAATCAGTAATCTTTCTGTATATTATATATGAAGTATGTATGCTGAATATAATATTCAGTATGCAAATAGATGAAGACCAATCAAATTCATTATGATGCCGCCATCGTTGCTAATGGACTCTATGCACATTCGCTTCCGCATTTGACATCAGTGGCCATCACAATTTCTGGTGATGTACAGTATAGGGAAAATTGGATAAGAATAATGAGAAAATTAAGCACAAAATTAAGTATCAATGAAGTGTTACATTACAGGACAAATCAATATTGATCCAATCCACCTTCACATTAAAGTTATAATGCTTCTGGAATTTATTACTAAAACGGTATGGTTTAATGTAATATTTAATTTTCATTTGATTAAAACATAAATTAAATTAATGTTATATACTTTCATTTGATTACCAGAAAAATTAAAACACAACACAGATTTTCTGAAAAACAAAATAGGGCCCGCTTATTTGTAAGCAAATTAATAAATTAAGTTTTTATGAATTCAATTAATTAGACATGCTTTTGATGTTATTAAAATTTAATTAAACCATTAAAATAGAATCCAGAAAAAAGGGGGAAACAGAATTTGGTAAATCAATAAAACATATTTAATAGGGCCCTAAAATGTATTTTTGTTAAACGTTTAATAAATTGGTGTTAAATTGAATATGTTTCAGGATTAGACATGGTTTTTGATTAATACAATTTAATTTAACCATTAAAATTAAAATTAAAACAGAATAAACTATAAAACAAAAATAATAAAAAAAAAGATTTCATAGCGCCCTAAATTTAGTTGCAAAATAAAATTGCATGCTCTGCAAAAAAAAAAAAAAATTTCCTCAGGATTTTTGTTTTCCAGTACAAATATTTAAACATCTTAAATCAAGATACATTTACTTGATAAGCAAAATGAAGAAATAAAGTCTTGTTTTCTCAGAAATTGAACAAAAATTTAGTTTGATTAAAACACTAACAAATATCTGTCAATGGGTATAATAATTACTTGCATTTGAATTAAGTTGATTTGAATAACACTGATGATCTCTTCATCACGGCACCTGTTAGTGGCTGGGTTATATTAGGCAGCAAGTGAACATTTTGTCCTCAAAGTTGATGTGTTAGAAGCAGGAAAAATGGGCAAGCGTAAGGATTTGAGCGAGTTTGACAAGGGCCAAATTGTGATGGCTAGACGACTGGGTCAGAGCATCTCCAAAACTGCAGCTCTTGTGGGGTGTTCCCGGTCTGCAGTGGTCAGTATCTATCAAAAGTGCTCCAAGGAAGGAACAGTGGTGAACCGGCGACAGGGTCATGGGCGGCCAAGGCTCACTGCTGCATGTGGGGAGCGAAGGCTGGCCTGTGTGGTCCGATCAAACAGATGAGCTACTGATGCTCAAATTGTTAAAGTTAATGCTGGTTCTGATACACAGTGCATCACACAGTGCACGGAGCAATAGAAGAAGGTGGCCTGATCTGATGAATCACGTTTTCTTTTACATCACGTGGATGGTCGGGTGCATGTGCGTAGCTTACCTGGGAAACACATGACACCAGGATGCACTATGGGAAGAAGACAAGCTGGCGGAGGCAGTGTGATGCTTTGGGCAGTGTTCTGCTGGGAAACCTTGGGTCCTGCCATCCATGTGGATGTTACTTTGACACGTACCACCTACCTAAGCATTGTTGTAGACCATGTACACCCTTTCATGGAAACGGTATTCCCTGGTGGCTGTGGCCTCTTTCAGCAGGATAATGCACTCTGACATAAAGCAAAAATGGTTCAGGAATGGTTTGAGGAGCACAACGAGTTTGAGGTGTTGACTTGGCCTCCAAATTCCCCAGATCTCAATCCGATTGAGCATCTGTGGGATGTGCTGAACAAACAAGTCCGATCCATGGAGGCCCCACATCGCAACTTACAGGACTTAAAGGATCTGCTGCTAACATCTTGGTGCCAGATACCACAGCACACCTTCAGGGGTCTAGTGGAGTCCATACCTTGACGGGTCAGGGCTGTTTTGGCAGCAAAAGGGGAACCAACACAATATTAGGAATACATGTCATAATGTTAAGGTCGTAATGTTATGCCTGGTCGGTATATATAATGTAATTATTGTATTTTATCAACAGTTGTTAGAAATATGACTGAGTTCACATAGCACTTAGATTTTAGAGGGAATACATATGCAGTCGGTATACATAGTCCATTGTCCGTGAGATATTTGTGGAATAGGTCAAGAAATTTGTGAAATGAAATTTTATTTTGTTGTAGTTGTTGCACGACGGAAGAGGACCAGAGGAAATTTAACAGAAGAATCTCAGCGATCTAGCAAGTAAGTGCAGCAAACATCCAATGAACATGTTGAGAATAAATTACAGTAGTGTCATAAAAAAACACTTCTTTGCAGATCCGCAGAGATGGAGAAGTGCTTTGTGTGTCAGGAGGTGTTTTCACCCCCGGAGTATCCAGAACATGTCGATTTGTGCTTGAAAAAGAAAGACTCAAGAACTAATCAGGTGACTGTTACACACTAAAGCAAGTATGCTTACTCATAATTTTTTAAATGTTAAACGTCTTCTGAGAGGATTTGTATTGTGTTTGTATGAAGTGTCATTATTGTAGTGTTTTTTATTTGCAGGAAAACGGCCTACTTTCTGCTCTGGAGCGGACAGAACGGAGACATACTGGTGTGTAATATTCCTCGCATTTCTGATGTGTTTATGCCAATAAAGCTTGACCGATGAGGCTTTTTATTATATATAGTTCCTCACTTTCAGGCAGTGATGAACCTGGACCATCTGATGTTTCTACAAAGAGCAACTGGTACAATTTTAATATCGTTTGCTTAGCATTGTATGTGCATATGCCTTTAAAATTAATCATTCAGCATTAATCATTTCATAAATGCTTCCCCAGCGGTCTTGCCGATCCTGTAGTGATGGGGACGTCTCAAAGTGTAGACTGCTCAGCGATGATTTCCTGTCCCAGATCAGAAAACACAGACTGCCTTAGTGACTCCTCTAAGACCAGCCAAAGACTCTCAAGAAAAAGAAAATTCAAAAGATAGTGTGGACATGCTTTTAGTAACACTGGTGTCTGTGCTTTTCAATGCCTCTCCATTTGTATGGCTTTTTATAAAATGAAAAAATGCACAAATTTATATATATTAAAGCCTGTTTTGTCTTATAAATGTGTATTAAAAGATATCGGCACCTCATGAAGTTTGTATTAAATGTCTTTTTTAATCTATTGATCATGTGTCTACCAGTGCAAAGTTGCAGAAAGTTGCTTGTTTGGAAAATGAGCTATGCTTCACCGTTTGAAATGTTTGTGAGCGCTCCTTTACAGCAAGCTTTTCTTTACATTTTGATTGAGAAGCTTGCAATTATTTACCATATATTTTTCCTGAACTACTAGGCAAATTTGAAGGGTTTACAGAAATGTTGGCTTTCTCTAAACATGCTGATCTAGTCTTAAGTCTCCGACCAATGAACTACAGGCTGACTAGAAATATTTCAACCACATGGAAAGAAGTAATGCAACATTAATATGCCATTCTGGTTTCTTTTTAGTAGGATATACACACTGTCAGAATTCGTAAGTTTAAGGATCAGAGGTTTGGGATAAGCAGTGTCTGATTTGTGTCATTTGATTTGTGGGATGGCAGCTCCACCGTGAGGAATTTGTATGCTACAGCTCTTCATTATAATTTCCTTTGTTATTTACTTCATGCACGCTGTAATCTGAAAGGGTTTTTCCTCTCCAAGGGTTGGAGGAAGAAAGGCCATCCAGAGAGCAGTTTGATTATTGATATTTTATTCATGAAGACTCATGATTCACATTCTGTGCTGTTTTTGTACCCACGTTTTTGGATCCAAATCTGCTCAGAGCGGGGTGTATTCCAGAAGGCAGGTTATGTGACATACCATGGTATGTATGAGGGTAAGAAAGCGGATAACTTCAACTTTCGCTTCCAGAAACGGAGGTAACTTTCAGGGTAAGTAGCCATAGCAACTGCTCCAGAGCAGGTTATGTTCCGGGCTTAGTTTGCTTAAGAGGTATTCAGACGTGTGTTATATTATTATAACCAAATTTGTTAAATAGTTACAGTTATAATATACGTTTATATATTAATTCTAAATCACTATTATAACAAGGCAATGTTTAAATGTTAATTCGATTAAACTATATTTATTACTTCTTGTCATGGATCTGCATTCAATTAATTAGCATCAAACAATATAATTTATTAAACGAAAAGATTGAAAAAATGATTGCACAACTACTAAACAGGTGGTGCTGCGCATTAAGTAGGTTATGTAACTCGCCATTAAACAAAAGAAGAAGAGGAAGTAGAATGGCGCGCTCTTTCTTAGCGTCTAATCGATATCATCGATTCGTCCTCTGTTGAGAATGTCTTGTGTGTTCACGGTTAACTTACTCTGGGTTGTCTGAACTTACTCCCGGACTCGTTTTTGATACCAGCATACCTCGAGTAAGCAAGGTTTGGGTTAATCAACCAAGAGTTCAGGGTATATGTGACGGTGAGTTAACCTTGCTTTCTGGAATAGCTACCCCCCCACACATAGTGTCACTCCATATATATTTACTCACAAGCTACCATTTAAAAGTTTGGGATTGGTAAGATTGTTTTAATGTTTTTGAAATAAGTCGCTTCTAAAATGGCAATATTGCAAAATAGTATTACAATTTAAAGTAACTTTTCTATTTGAATATGTTTTAAATGTAATTTATTCCTTTGGTTTTCAGCATCATTACTCCAGTCTTCATGACCCTTCAGAAATCATTCTAATATGATGATTTGCTGCTCAAGAGACATTTACATTATTAATGTTGAAAACAGTTGTGCTTCTTCATATTTTTGTGGAAACCCCTTTTTCAGGATTGTTTAATGAATAGAACATTTGAAAAAATCTTTTAAATAGTAAATACTCTTACATTGTTACAAAAAAAGAGAAAAAAAACTCACTTTTGATCAATTTAATGTACCCTTAAAACTGATTAATAACTTTATTATCATACAAACCCAATTCCAAAAAGTTGGGACACTACAAATTGTGAATAAAAACAGAATGCAATGATGTGGAAGTTTCAAATTTCAATATTTTATTCAGAATACAACATAGATGACATATCAAATGTTTAAACTGAGAAGATTTATAATTTTAAGGGAAAAATAAGTTGATTTTAAATTTCATGGCATCAACACATCTCAAAAAAGTTGGGACAAGGCCATGTTTCCCACTGTGTGGCATCCCCTCTTCTTTTTATAACAGTCTGCAAACGTCTGGGGACTGAGGAGACAAGTTGCTCAAGTTTAGGAATAGGAATGTTGGAATTTAGGAATAGGAAATACAGGCTTCTGGTTCTTCTGTCTCACTTTCAACATTTGATATGTTATCTATATTCTATTGTGAATAAAATATAAGTTTATGAGATTTGTAAATTATTGCATTCCTTTTTTTATTCACACTTTGTACAGTGTCCCAATTTTTTTGGAATTGGGTTTGTATACAGTAAAACCGAAAGAGTATTGTTTGTATACAGTCAGACACCAGATATCATTTTTTACTAGTGGGTGCAGGGGACACTATTAGTTCATTTCTGTAAGTGAGGATAGCAAAATAAAGGAAACTGTGACATATTATACCCAACAATTCTTCATACAGTGGACTACCAGTACAACTGACTAAACATTTGGGACCAAAATGATTCAGACACTTTGACCTGACCGTGTTTTGCTGAAGTGTTTTTTCTTGAATTGCTAATGTGACCTTTTACACCACAGACTGAACAAAATTAAGCATTGCTTGGTCATTGGTCGACCTAAATTGGTATTATCCAGTTGTGTACTTAAATCGAACAGCTGATTGGTTGATTGTAATCCATAACATACCTTTCTATCAAAGTTATCTGACATTATCTAGATTATGTATTCTGACACAGTTTAACTGTCATATTTTATTACCATTTTCTAAAGTGAATAAACTGTGATTATGTGATAAGATGTTGAAGGTGTCTGAATACATTTTGGTTATAT